>JACXGJ010002138.1:0-70208 GCA_016801105.1 Esox niger | reverse complement strand
ACGGTTTCTGAGCTGTTTTAATGTTACTTCAGACATGAACGGTTTCTGAGCTTTTTTAATGTTACTTCAGACATGAACGGTTTCTGAGCTGTTTTAATGTTACTTCAGACATGAACGGTTTCTGAGCTGTTTTAATGTTACTTCAGACATGAACGGTTTCTGAGCTTTTTTAATGTTACTTCAGACATGAACGGTTTCTTAGCTGTTTTAATGTTACTTCAGACATGAACGGTTTCTGAGCTGTTTTAAGGTTACTTCAGACATGAACGGTTTCCAAGCAGTTTTAAGATGACTTCAGGATGAGCTGACAGATGCTGAACACTTCACTGGATTTCTGGATTTTTTTAATTTCTTCCAGCTATCTGCCCAGCTTTCAACAATTATCTTAGGTGGAAGACTTTTCTATAGTATTGAACTTACATTATATAGACACATGCAGTTATCCGGATATATTGAAGGTATAAATATGCATTTTTCCGGGCATTTTCTATGTTTTACTGGACTGAAAAAATATTGTTTTTGCTCAAAGAGAAGTGGGCCTGGTCCAAACCCATGGTGCAGCAGTAAATGTGGGAAAGATACAGGGCCTTGTCTGCTGGGCCACAGACATGCTTGTTAACTAAAAAATACAAATTCAGCAGGCATATAGTGTATATACTGTGCACATACCATACTTGCTTGCAACATCAGTCTCCAACCCGAGGTGTTGACCACCAAAAGGCAACCCCCCAATTCCTGATTCAGAGCAAGAGAACACATGAATGCAAGAAGCGAGGAAGGGCATATTGTAGCCAAAGACAAAATTACACAAATTCCGTGTGGATCATTATTAAAAGTGGATGAGAGAAAACTCTGTGCAACCAAGCCAGTTAGCGTCAGTTATACACTGATCTTCCAATTTCAAATGATTTTCTCCATGAAGTTTCATCCCACTGTGCCCCACTGTGAGTAAAGAACTTACCGTATTTTGTATTAGAATATGCCTCTGGGCCCGTACTAAGTGGCTGACCACCATACGACCCACCCAGTCCTGTGACAAACAGTTCAAGGGAGTGAATTTCAATGTACAACTGCTATAGTATCATCTCAGAAAGGTACATTTCTTGAAGCAAATTCAATTTTTATGTGAAACCAACTGACCACCAAATACATTCTACTTAATTTTCCGTACCTAGGCCAGCATGTTGAGGTTGAAACTGAATTGTTCCTGCCAAGAGGAGATTCACATTTCAGCTAAGGTTAATGGGCACAAACACACAACCACCCAACAAAGTATAGAGTAGATATGGGTGTAATCTTACCATCTATTCCAGCAGGAATGATTGGTGCTCCATTATAAGGTCCAGAACCACCTGTACAAAGTAAACAGGAGTTTAACGCAGTACATTTAGATTTTAATAAATGTGTGTTCCACTGACCCATTATGATCCATTTAATGCTGTCATGCACAATTTGTTTGGAAGTGGCACCAAAGCCAAATTTTACCACAGAATTATTGTATATCTATATGATAAAACATTTCAATGCATTAATTTGATGTATATCTAGCACACCACATTGTTATAAAACTGAGAAACCCATTCTCACTATATTTTACACTATTTGCAAGCTCACCAAATTCAGCACCAACGTCAACCAGGCTAGGATGGAAATATTCATTCAGAGGAATGATAACTAAAACAATAACAAGCTTGGACAAATGTTGTGGAATACATATTCTAGTGAAACTTGCCCCATCCCTCCTTTCTCACTGATGTCTTGAGTTACAGAAAGTTTCCTGATTTTATGATTGTACTCAGTAGGATGTCTAAAATGAGGTTATGTTTGTGATTAGTTGGAAAAGGATATTATCTAATATGGGCACAGCCTGTGTCCCTCAAAATCCTTAGAGGAATATTCCAACTTGCAGCAACACTTAACTTACCATTCACTGGTGTGCCATAGCCATTTCCATTTGCAGGTGTGCCATAGCCATTTCCATTCACAGGTGTGCCATAGCCATTTCCATTTGCAGGTGTGCCATAGCCATTTCCATTTGCAGGTGTGCCATAGCCATTTCCATTCGCAGGTGTGCCATAACCATTTCCATTCGCAGGTGTGCCATAGCCATTTCCATAAGTAGCTCCTGGGTAGACACCCTGAACATTGCCATTGCCATAACCTAGGCGTCAGGCAAGGCAAAATATCACAAATTCAACTCAACTGTAAACAACGTATTCAAAAGGTATTTGGACAGAGAAATCTTTTGCTCTGTTTTCCAGCACTTTGAATTGGAAATTATACAATGACTTTGAGCTTATTTGGGGGTATTTACATCCATATCAGATTAACCATATTGAACTTTGTATAAAGACATCATATTTAAGGATACTAAAATGTAAACTATAGGTGTTTACAGGTGTTCATAGGTAAACTAGGTGTTTAATTGCAGTTATTTCCCAAGTTACGAAGCTACAAAGAGACCAAAAGAACGCATGTGAGCTAGCTAATCAGCTAACCAAATAGAGTAATGGGCTGAATTGCGAAGATTAGACTAAGCTGTAAGGAGGTCAGTTAAACACAGACCTTGGAGGATAATAGAAGCAAGCCATCATTGGCACACTGTTAAAACATAAAGTACACAACATTTTGTAAATCAAATAAATATGTTTTTAAATATAGTATACTGGTACATAAAGCAGTATCCCCCTGTATTGTGATGCCTAGATCCTATATCAATTTATCTATTTATTAGCTCTAGTTAGAGATTTTAGGTGTTTGTGCCTTTTTGATTGCTCAAAGTGATTTAGTCCCTATGTCAGGCTCTGTAGCCTGTTGGTTTATCTTCTTCCTGTATTTCCCTTCATTACACCAGTCTGATTGTTTTGAAAAGGAAAGAAAAATGTGCCATGGTCTCTTAATTTATTTCCAGAGCTGTATATGTGGGGGTTGTTCTAAAACTTTTGACGGGCAGTGTATGTGGTCCTTTAGGTTTCAAAACCAACTATCCTTTAACATTTCTAAGTTGTGGGAAGGTAGCCTGCAAAAGAATTCTAGTGCAACCATGCTATAATGATGCTCTCTTTTGAAAATGTTGTGAGCAAGCTGGGTAGGCTACTCACCTTCACGTTGTTTGGGTTTCCCTGCAAAAGGAACTGAAATTATTTTCCAACAAATAAATGTTGGTTTTCAGAAACGGACACAAGCACATTTAGTGGCATATTATTGTCTACTGTTACAGATTCTTGCTGTTCAAAATTTGAAATTGTTCTGAATTATTTGAATGAGCATTACTACCTGCCCCATATCCATTGCCATAGCCAACAGCAACAGGATTATAGACTCCTGCTCCAGCACCATAACCTGTGGATCACAACAAGACTATATATTATAGAGAACAACAATTATAATCACACTGCCAGATGCATAGATGTTTCACGGTATATTATATAACTGATTTAAAACAAGGTGTTTACCTGGTTTGGGTGCTTTTGCCCCTCCCCCATTTGCCCCAGCACCATATCCTATAACAAAAGAATGCGTACAGTGTATATTTCAAAGTGTGAATATCTTTGGTTTAAGGACTTCTGCATAATTACTACAAGATGGTTAGATTACATGTCTAACTGTGGAATTGTCAGAATCTGAAAAATAAGAACTTGTGATGTACCACCACATCTCAGAATTGCACCTGGTGTATTCTACTACTGTTTCTCTAGATAGTGGAGATCCTGACTGAGGTCCGAATAGACTTTTAGTGTAAGTAAAATCACAAAAGACATCCAATTCAGAGAACAAATAAGGCCAACTATTTGATATTATGAAAAAAAAAAGAATGAAATGTTAACATTAAATTACTTATACTTAGAAAACTTTGTTTTTTATTTCAAGCTCCTCATGTTACATTTTCAAACCAGTGGTGATTTACCATTGGGTTTAGCACCGAAGCCATTGGGGACTCCACTGCCCTTTGGAACACCTGCTCCTGCACCAGAACCTAAACACCATTAACTGAAAACTTAAGGCTTCATTGATAACAAGCACAAGAATGTATGATAAAAGCTGTGGGCCTAACATAACATTTTTCACGAACTTTTCAAATCAACCAAACCCTGAGCCCAAATTAAGATAACCTTTACTGTAATTTCACTGTAAAACCTAGTGCCACCATTAAATGCCAAAACTAAGACAGACAACACAGAGTAAATTTACCATTAGGTTTGGCTCCACGTCTGTTTTGTGCAGTGGCTCCAGCACCATTCCCTGTAAACCGTTGTTAAAGACGATGCGAACAGATGGATAAAAAAGGTGTAAACTATTACCTCTGCCAAAGTCATATTTGCATTAATAAATTAATATTGCATTACCGGAACCACACATATCTGACAGATTGTATTTTATGCCTAAGCATTAACATTTATTCTGAAATAATACAAAAATTGCTACAAAGATTGCTACAAGTAAAAGGTAACAATTTACCATTGGGGTTTCCACCATATCCTTTGGTGAGAGCACCTCCTCTCAAACCGGCTCCTGCACCGTAACCTAACAGTCACACACAGAAAGCTAAATGTTTGGAAGACCATCTTTTTAGAATGCAGAAATATATATGTTACTGAGCTATACGGTACCATTGGGTTTAACACCTTGGCCTCTGGGGATACCAGCTCCAAGACCATAACCTAAAATGACATGAATGTGTGAATTTAGAAAGGTGTTAATTGTTCTCCATATGTCATACATCATTAATAACTACTTAACATGAAGTAAAGTATCTATGTCATCAAGTTAGGTTTAATAGAAGTACATTTCTCAATGAGAACAGGTCAGCAAAACCGGACACATCAGAGATGTTCAACAACCTAGGGAAAAAGTAGTATGAGTCACTGAGAGTTGATGCATTGAGAGTAGGAGTGATCATTCACTATAAAATAACAGACATGCCAACAGTTGTAACCATGCCAGGTCAAGCGACAACATTTGTAAAAAACAATAACTAAACCCAAAAACAAGATGCACATTAAAGAGATTTTGATTGAGATGATCATGGCACATTATCTTTCAAGAATATCACTGAGATTGCCTGTGAATGATACATAGTACTCTTAGTTTTTCATTACTGGGTATTTTCACCCATTGTCCATTTGGCACTCCTGATGGTCCACGGTCTAGAATATCCTTGTCAGACAAGAATCAATATGTACACAATGCCATTTATCCAAGTACATTCATGAAGATCTGTCGGAAGTAGACACAAGGAAGGACATAACGCACACCAATAAAAAACATCACCAGATTAACAGCATGGTATCTACATAACTGTGTATTTTTGCTGTTTATTTGATTAGGTATTACCAGTAACTGATGTATACTAGTTTGGGCTTATTTAGCTACATTTTCATTGTAGACTGGCAAGACTAACTTCAAAAGGACATCCTCTTCCTATACAAACTTTAGGCTATGTTGGCAGACTCACCCCAGATTTAGCAAGTCAACAACATATCCACACCAAAAGACATTGGATGCAAAATGTACAAAAGGAATTTTAAACAGACCAATATACAAGAAGTGCAATTAAATGACAAAGTTTTGGCAACAAGCCAATACCACAAGACAGCATGCAACAGAAACATGAAATGTGCAGGTCAAATAAACAACCTTAAACCATTCAACATATAAAGTGGTGTGGAAAAGTGTTTGCCCCCTTCCTGATTTCTTATTTGTTTGCATGTTTTCCACACTAAAATATTTATTCCTTTTCAATTCCTCTAGCCACATCCAGGCCTGATTACTGCCACACCTGTTCTCAATCAAGGATTCACTTAAATATGACTTGCCTGAAAAAGTGAAGTAGACCAAAAGATCCTCAAAAGCTAGACATCATGCTGAGATCCAAAGAAATTCAGGAACAAATGAGAAAGAAGGTAATTGAGATCCATCACTCTGGAAAAGGTTATAAAGCCATTTCTAAAGCATTGGGACTCCAGTGAACCACAGTGAGAGCCATTATCCACAAATGTCGAATACATGGAACAGTGGTGAACCTTCCCAGGAGTGGCCGGACGACTAAAATTACCCCAAGAGCAAGGCGACGACTCATCCAAGAGGTCACCAAAGACCCCACAACAACATCCAAAGAGCTGCAGGCCTCAAAAGCCTCAGCTAAGGTCAGTGTTCATGACTCCACCATAAGAAAGAGACTGGGCAAAAATGGCCTGCACGGCATAGTTCCAGTACAAAAAACCACTGCTGAGCATGAATAACATTAAAGGCTAATCGCATTTTTGCCAGAAAACATCTTGATGATCCCCAAGACCTTTGGGAAAATACTCTGTGAACTGACGAGACAAAAGTTGAACTCTTTGGAAGTTGTGTCCTATTACATTTGGCGTAAAAGTAACACCACATTACAGAAAAAGAACATCATAACAACAGTAAAATATGGTGATGGTAGTGTGATGGACAGGGCCTGTTTTGCTGGTCAGGACCTGGAAGACTTGCTGTGTTAAATGGAACCATGAATTCTGCTATCTACCAAAGAATCCTGAAGGAGAAGATCCAGCCATCTGTTTTTGACCTCAAGCTGAAGCGAGCTTGGGTTCAGCAGCAGGACAATGATCCAAAACACACCAGCAAGTCCACCTCTGAATGGCTGAAGAAAAAAAAATGAAGACTTTGGAGTGGCCTGGTCAAAGTCCTGACCCGAATCCTATTGAGATGCTGTGGCATGACCTTAAAAGCACAGTTAATGCCTGAAAACTCTCCAATGTGGCTGAATTACAACAATTCTGCAAAGATGAGTAGGCCAAAATACCTCCACAGCGCTGTAAAATACTCATTGCAAGTTATCGCAAACACTTGATTGCAGTTGGCGCTGCATAGGGGAGCCCAACCAGTTGTTAGGTTGTAGGGGGGCAATCACATTTTCACACAGGGCCATGTGGATTTGGATTTTGTTTTCCCTTAATAATAACAACTTTATTTCAAAACTGCATTTTCTGTTTACTTGTGTTATCTTGGATTAATATTAACATTTGTTTGATGATTTTAAACATTTCAGTGTGAAACATACAAACAAATAAGAAATCAGGAAGGGTACAAACACTTTTTCACACCACTGTATGTGACAATACCAACCCTAATAGAGCCATACATTATCATATCAGTTGCCAAAGACATACGGAACTTCTTGACAATACAAACAGAAATCATAAAATCTACATTCACATGCTCTACTCAGCTGTGAGACGGGTAGTAAATTCAAACAAATAGTGATTGTGGCGAACATGATTGTTTTCATGACATCCCTAACAAATCTAAAGACGCACACAGAATCAAGTTTTAATTTACCAGACGGAATCCCAAAATCAGATTCCAGCACCTTAGACTCTGCTGCTGATTCTTTAGGCACAAATGCAGGCTCATCTGTTGGTAGTACTGGCGAGACTTTAGTCAGGGTATCTTCAGCGACTATAGGACCAATGTTTTTTGCTGCCATTGTTTCAGGTGAAAATGCAGGTACATCTTTTGTAATCCCTATCACCTGGAGATATGCTTGGTCCATAATATTTTTTCTCATTTCCAGTAACATAACCTATGGGCCACAAAATCATCACCATTTACAGCCACTGGTCATTTTAGTTTGAAATGTGAACAAACATGAGGTAAACAGCCATCTACAATGAAAATTCACAAACGCAACATCAAGCAATCTTGCAGAAAATTTAAAAGTCCCATACACAGTTCTTTGTCTGAAGGGCTCAACATGTGACTATAGGTAATAAATAAGAGGACTGACTCAAGAGTCCTGAAAACAATCTACAAACTAAGAAAGCAATACAAATAAATATTGGGCACCCCAGGATGTTCACTTTATGCTCAAAATATTTACCTCAAGACACTTTCAACATTGATACAAATGTAATTTGTAGGCTTGCCCACTTGTGGGCATATTTTATAGGTCAAAGTTTTGCAAGATATTTTTACTTCTGGTTAACCATGATAGGATAACATTTTAAATATAATTTACTTGACCTGTGATATTTTAATATTTTCGTTTATGTCATGGGGGAAAGTGAAATGTACTTTTAAGAGAACATCCCTTTTGCTAATCCTTTTGAACACAAGTACATTTACCTAGATTGTCTAAAGGCAAGTTGGGCGCTTGTCCATTGGGCACCAAGCCTTCAGCACCACCTAAAACCCACAAAAATACTTTTTTATTTTGATAATCAATACTTTCTGTTAAAATTGGTTGAGGAAATCCAGCAGATACTTGAATACAGCAATATACTGAATAATAACCTTTTCAAAAACACATTCCAACATGGTCAATTTTCCTACTTGCTAGTTAAGTGATGCAGATTGACCATACATGCAGAAAAATATATATGAAAACATGAATAGCACAAAAGCTATATCAAGATAATGCCAAATAAGATGTAAAGTCCTGATAACATTTTATTTAATTGTATACCCTAGCACTGCAGCCAGATAACATAATGGTCACTAGTCAGTGCTTTTTTAGTTATCACTGTAGCATTGAAGATTGGTAGCGTTGAATTAAACTGATATAAATTGAATAGAGAAACTTAATTTTACAGATCCTAAGAGGCTTGTGCATTCAAAATGACATCAGGGGAAGTTTCTTCAATGCATATAGAGCTATTTATATCAGAAGGAAATACAGAAAGTAAGAAAAGTTAGTGAGGATTAGCTGCAACCAGTAAACTCTATAAAGAGCATTTGGAAAATAAATGCATGCACATACTGTGATACACACAGAGGCTTCTCAGTCTAGCAGTAGTAATGCTGTTTTTATATGGGTTTTAGATCAAAATGTAAATCCACAGCCCTAGCCTAAATAAAATCAATTGTATTGTAGTCCTTGCATTAAAAGATGTACCGATTGTTCCACCGATTGTTTTACATGTCTTAGTCTACTGTCTACGTATGCCATTGATACGGCACAACATCTCAAGGACATGCAGAGAATAGAGAAGTTTTACCCATATTTGGCATGTTCTGTGTCATTCCTTGTTGTAGGGCTGATGTCACTGGCTTTGGTGCTGGCTTTGGGTGTGGCTTCCATTGTGAAACCACAGGTGCTAGGTCAGATGCTAGCTTGGGGTACGCTTTCCCTTGTGGAACCTGTGCAGGATCTGTTGCTTTTTGGGGGCAAGGCTTTCCTTGTGAAGTGATAGGAGCTGGCACTTGTGCTGCCTTTGGGTATGTTTTCCCTTGTAGAACTGGTGCTGGCTTGGGGTATGTCTTTCCTTGTGAAACCAGTGCTGGCTCTTGCGCTGGCTCTGGCTTACGGTACAACTTTCCCTGTGGAATTAGGACTGGTTCTGGCAGAGGGTACAAATGTCTTTGTGGAAACTGTGCTGGTTCGGGGACTGGCTTTGAGTATGTCTTTCTGTTTGAAACCGGTACTGGATTTTGTGCTTTCTCTTGTACTGGCTCTTGAGCTGGCTCTGGCTTAGGGTAAAATTTTCCTTTTCGAATTAAAACTGGTTCTGGCTGAGGGTACAACTGTCCTTGAGGATACTGTGCTCGTTCTGGTGCTGGCTTTGAGTGTGTATTTCCTTGTTGTAGTGGTGCTAGTTTTGGGTATGTCTTACCTTGTGGCACATTTGGAGCTGGAGCAACACCCTTTATTAGCTCTGGTCCAATAGGCACTGTATCGGGAACTGGTGCAATGCTTGGTGCTTCAGGAAAATGAACATCCCCTTTAGGGCCCTTACTATTCGGTGCAAAAACACCTTTGGTAAGCTGCCCATTTGGCAAGCCATATCCATTTGGTCGGCCGAATTCATTTGGCATGCCGTAACCTGGGAACCAAAACACACTAACTTTGTCCCAAAATAAGATGACTTTCAGTGAAACTAGTGAAACATGCAGTATTATTGTTTCTTGACAAGATAATTTAGAGGATATTATGAACAAGAGGATGAAAACCAACGCAAACCAAGATAGACACACAGTACATGAAGAGAAGGAAGACATGCTAGAAATCTGAAATGTACTACTGCTCTATTATGGCTTACGAAATAAAACGCAGGCACAATACTAACTTTTTGTATAGTGTGAATTCCAAACATATTTAGAGTTAGTATTAATTTAAGCAACACATTTCTTTGAACAGTCACACATTTTTGATTGTTGTCAAACATCACTAACAGACACAATGAATGTAAACACAAAATTAGGAATTAAGACCACATGTTAATAGCTTTCTTGCGCATTCAATAACAATGAAAACCAACACACCTGCCTAATGAGCTGCTGAAAATGTGCTGTAGACATTGTATCGTTTTCAACCAAAACTACTGGAATAAAAATGTGTCACAAATCCAAACACTTTCGGATTTCACTGCAGTTGCTCAGTTATATTTACCACATTTGAAGATCACTGACACAAATCACAACATTCAGAACATGCTAGAAGAAATAGAATAGAACAAATGCTTTAAACAAAACACTACTACCTTTTGGCCACATTAGAAGACATTTTGGAAGACATGCACCATAAATTATGTTTTAGTAAGATCGTGCAGAGACAAAGTACAGATGAAGAACAACACAACAGTACAAGTTTGAAAAAAGGTGAAAATAAGAAAAGTGTAGCTTTTTAAAGTAAATACTTACCGCCATTTGTGGCTTTAGCTTCTCCATTTGGTGCACCTGCTCCAACACCTTTACTATTCTGAAGGTGGGTTGCCTGATTTCCATTACCTATAACAAAAAACAACAATATCATATACATTATTTGTTGCTCCAGCCAATTTAAAAGATGTAACATAAACAAACTTCCAAGTTGGACTTACTATTGGGTTTAGTTCCTTGTCCGTTGACCACACCAGTTCCTTTACCATAGCCTAGAATTAAAAAGTAACATAAGTATGACTTTTACTATTCCTACAGGATCTATGACAAATTTACCACAGCAGCCTTAATGTTTTAAGCCAATGAAACAACTGCCATAATTGATGTAATTAAAAATGGGACACATTGTTCAGGGTTTTCAAACACCTGAGCTCAGCTCTATATTGATGGGTCACAAGTTCTTGCACTTGCACTGAACAGTAAAACCAGAGAAACTGATCATTTTGCAGTAGTCTCCTAATTTTTTCCAGAGCTGTATAAACATAATTTACTGTTGATACAAGTGTTGCCATCTTGGATTACAAACTTAGGGCTAGTGGAGCTTCCGAGTTGGAGACTTTCCGAGTTGGAATTCGGACTTGAGGGGGTGTTCCAGTTAAAACTTCCGACTTGGAAATTGGAAATTCTAACCTCCAAGTAAAAATTGTATGTGCCATCAGACTCACTGCTACAGCACCAGATCCAACACACTGGTGTTGTTTGACACTCAAGCCTCCTATACGGACATTGAAACAGTTGGTTCTTCCGTACTGGATGAAATCAACATGCATGTGGTCAACAATTCCACCACCAATGAACTAATAAAGAACTTCCCCAACCAGTGGATGAACAGAGAGGTCAGACAACTTTCAGATCCGGCGATGCGGAGGACTAAACCTCATCCAGGCCCAACCTGAAAAGGGGCATCAAGATGGTTAAAAGTGACCACAAACTGTGAATTGAGGACCACTTCAACAACAACTCCAAACAATGACCCGAGTGGCAGGCCATCCAAGTCATCAGAGACTACCAGCCAGAGGACTCTACTTCAACAGCCAGCGATGTCTCCTTCACCAATGAGTTAAAACGGTTTACACACGCTTCAACAGTGACAACAAAGTGACAGCCAATAAAGCTGAACTCCCCCCAGACGACCCCCCCCATCGCTCAAACTATCCACCGCAGCCGTGTCATCTGCACTCAGCAGGGAGAATGCATGCAAGGCTGCTGGTCCTGATGGCGTCCCTGGGCGTGTGCTTAGAGCAGTGCTGGGCAGCTGGCCGTGGTCTTTACTGACATTGTCAACCTGTCACTAGTTCAGGCTGCTGTCCCAACCTGCTTCAAGACCACAGCCATTATGCCAGTGCCGAAGAAGTTGACTGTGTCTAACCTGAATGACTTCTGACCTGTCCCACTCTCCCCCACGATTTCTAAGTGCTTCAAAAGACTGCTTCTGGCCCACCTTAAGTCCTGCCTCCACCCAATACTGGATCCCTACCAGTTTGCCTACCAGTCTAACAGATCGACAGAGAACACTATCTCCACAGCTTTACACTCTCCCCGACCCACCTGGACAAAACCAACACCTAGGGGAGAATGCTATTCATAGTCTTTAGCTCAGCTTTCAACAAGGTCATCCCCTCTAGCCTGGTCAAAAAAACTCTCTGCAACTGGACTTTGGACATCCTAACCAACAGACCCCAGTCTTTCAGGTAAGACAACTTCACCTCCTCCACCCTGATCCTGAACACTGGTGTTCTGCAAGGCTACATACTAAGCCCCCTCCTGTAATTCCTCTTCACCAACGACTGAGTTCCAACAACATTGTCAAGTTCGCACACACACTACACCACCATGGTAGGCCTGAGCAGTGATAATGATGAAGTGCTTGGCGGCATGGTGTGCTGAAAACAACCTGGCCCTCAATGCAAAGAAGACCAAGGGGCTCATTGTTGATTACAGAAAGTCTAAAGCTTGCAGAGCTGAGGTGGAGCTTGTGTTCAGCTTCAAATTCCTGGGTGTCCACAACTCCGAGGACCTCCCTTCAACCCTCAACACCTCACCTTAGAGAAAAAGGCCCAGCATCACCTGTACTTTTTGGGGCTGAAGGAGGCTCGCTGCCGAGATCCTCGCACAGATCTGACTCACATTTTGTGATGAAAGGGTAGCCGCCCCGACAGAAAGGAGAGAAGGGAGTAACAGAGGAGCTGCAAAATCTGTCAAACCTGCCCATGCAAACAACTAATCTGTTAGTTTATTTATTGTTTATTTTTGTTTGGTCTTTTTGTTATCCCATCTGTTTTTGTTTGTGATAAGTAATACGTCCTTAGCTAATGTGTGTTCTGTGTTGCCCAGCTTCCCTTAGCTGTGCTTGGTGACTGTACAATATGTAAAATATAATTCTGCCAATTCGTAAAATGTAAATGTTTGCCTGATTTTGCAACTTAAGAATCCTAGTAATAATATATAATAAAAATGCATGGTATGTGATGTTGATTTTTACCTAGTTTTGGTGCCTTTGCTCCCCAACTGGGATATCCATAACCTAAGAAACAGACAAATGCATTACCTGTTCACATATTACCTTTTTCATCAAGATTTGGAACAATCCATTTGGTCACCTTGTTGGGCCATTGGGATTTCCTTAGACCAAAGGAAAGAGCGCAGGCCCTTATTGGCCATTTAACATCACTTTTGGCAGCATATAGTTTTCCATCCAGGGACTGACCAAAACCAACCCTCCTTAGCTTTAAAGCAAGCTAGCCTTGAGATGCACAGTGGTACAGGTTGTTCCTGGATATAACTACTAAAATGAATGTGATCAATCAACTATGTAACCTTGCAATCTTACCATTGTGTCTGGGACGATATCCATTGGGTAAACCACCATAACCTGAAATGTACCCCACAGGAAGAATAACCTCAAAACCGTTCACTGAAAGACTTAAAGTTGTGCAAGAATACAAACAAAATTAAATAAAATTAAGTAATTGAACAAAATGATTTAACAACCAAGGAAAAAAAATCAAAATTTCACAGAAGACTTACCACTGGGCTTAGCTACTTGTCCGATGGGGACATTTGCTCTTGCACCATAGTCTAAAAATTACATTTTGGTTAAAACAAAAATAGCAGATTTGCCTTTAATCATCTAGAATAAACATAAACCATGGGGCTTCATCATTGCGCCTAGCACATTGTCCATTGGACACAGAGGTGTAATTTAAAAATGTTTTCAGTGGTACTGAGTGTGTGATTATTATTATTATTAGTATTACTGTGTTCATTTTAGCTGAAAATCAGGGGCTGTATTCAAACATCATAAGGCTAAAAGTAGCTCCCAACTTGCTGATTTAGGAGAAAATCTTAAAAACACTGTGCGTGTCGGTCCTAATTTTAGGACTCCTACATTTTTTATCTAAGAGTATTTCAAAAGCATTTTAGATCTACAACCAGCTCCTAAATCTGTAGAAAGTTCAGGGTAGTCCAAAGCCCTCCTAAGTCACTAAGACCAAACTACAGTGGGGAGATTTTGGCAGGTTGATACACTGCTGATTTGGCAGGTTTTCCTACTTACAAAGCATGTAGAGGTCTGTAATTTTTACCATAGGTACACTTCAACTGTGAGAGACGGAATCTAAAAGAACTACAGGAAATGTATGATCTCTGTAATTGCAAACCAAGGTTTTTGTAGCAAATATTAAGTTCTGCATTTCGGATGTATCAAATACGTAATATGTCAATATGTCATGCAATAAAATTCTAATTAATTATTTAAAAATCAAACAATGTGATTTTCTGGATTTTTGTTTTAGATTCTGTCTCTCACACCCAGTGTTAGACTGAATGGATATAATTTTTCTCTCAGATCCAGGTTGTTGGAACTGCACGTAATTTTTGCTTGATAGAAGAATAATGTCCTAATACTTACCATATATGTTTAACTTTGCAGGCTGACTATCTATTGAGTTACTAACATAGTAAAAACTAAATGTGCGTGGAGTATAAAGACAAAATAATATTTACCAATTGGTTTAGCACCTTGTCCATTGAGAGCACCATGACCTGCTGACAAAATCCCAAATTTTAAGTTTTGTAATGAAAAAACCTTCTCAGCCATGCACGTAAGGGAAGTAAAGTCACAGGGGCAGTTCTAAGTGCTTTACAATAGAAAATACAAACATCAGGCAAACTAGAAATAAATGTAGCATAAAAGACAAATGCATACAAATAAAACATAAAATTGTTTGTGGCAAAAAGATTATTAAAAGACTAATAAAAGGCAGAAGAAAACCAAGGTGTATAGGCTAGATTTAAATGTGGTCCGTGTTGGAACAAGTCTAAGATTTTCTGTCAGTTTGTTCCAACTCAGTGCTGCATAATGACTAAATGCTTAAAATACCAATGTTTTTTTCTCTGGGAATGGTTAGTAGACCAGACCCTGTTCTGGGGGTTCATATTGAGAGTAGTTTGAACAATTCAGTGATTTACAGAATCGTTTCTTCCTAAATCTTACAGAGTTTTTCCTAGCCACTGAAATTCAACAGCACTGTTGTTTGCTTTTTGGCGTTGAAGGCCTAGTGTTTTGTAAAAACACTTTGTTACCACTGCTGATGTAAAAAAGGCTTAATAAATAAATTTGAATGAGTAGCAATATCTTAAAATTAACACTATGATATACGTATAGGGAGCCAGGGCAGAGAACTCGAAGAGCAGCAATCTGAATGAGCTGCAATTTACTAAGACCATTGTTACAGAGACCTGAAAACAGGCCATTACAGTAGTCCAACTTACTGGACATAAAAGTGTGATTTTGTCATTAAATTTATGTAGCTGAGTCCATAATTACTAAGATTTTTAACTTGGCTTTTAGTCTGAAGTGACGTTGTGCCAAGGTCATCACCTGTTTTTGGCAATTGTATTTATTTAGTTGAAGGATGTTTTGGCACATCCTTTCATTTATTGGTTCAAGGCATTGATGAAATAGGACTATAGTCAGTAGATGAGAGAGCTATATTAATTTGGGTATCATCTGCATAATTAAGCAATTATTCTGTGGTGGGTAGCCCAAAATCTGTAACCTATAACAAAAACAAGCAATATCATATACAACTGCTGCTCCAGCACATTTAAAAGTTGTGCTGTTGTTTCTCATGTTTTGTTGCCACACTAATCAGCTAATTAACTCAAAACACCTGCAAAGGCCTTTAAATGGTCTCTCAGTCTAGTTCTGTAGGCTACACAATCATGGGTAAGACTGGTGACTTGACAGCTGTCCAAAAGACGACCATTGACACCTTGCACAAGGAGGGCAAGACACAAAAGGTCATTGCTAAAGAGGCTGGTTTGTTCACAGAGCTCTGTGTCCAAGCACAATAATAGAGAGACGAAGGGAAGGAAAAGATGTGGTAGAAAAAAGTGTACAAGCAATAGGGATAACTGCACCCTGGAGAGGATTGTGAAACAAAACCCATTAAAAAATGTGGGGGAGATTCACAAAGAGAGGACTGCAGCTGGAGTCAGTGCTTCAAGAACCACCACGCACAGACGTATGCAAGACATTGGTTTCAGCTGTCACATTCCTTGTGTCAAGCCACTCTTGAACAAAACACAGCGTCAGAAGCGTCTCGCCTGGGCTAAAGAAAAAAAGGACTGGACTGCTGCTGAATGGTCCAAAGTTATGTTCTCTGATGAAAGTAAATGTTGCATTTCCTTTGGCAATCAAGGTCCCAGAGTCTGGAGGAAGAGAGGAGAGGCACAGAATCCACGTTGCTTGAAGTCCAGTGTAAAATTTCCACATTCAGTGATGGTTTGGGGTGCCATGTCATCTGCTGATGTTGGTCCACTGTGTTTTCTGAGGTCCGAGGTCAATGCAGCCATCTACCAGGACGTTTTAGAGCACTTCATGCTTCCTGCTGCTGACCAACTTGTATGGAGATGCAGATTTTATTTTCCAACAGGACTTGGCACCTGCACACTGTGCCAAATCTACCAGTACCTGGTTTAAGGACCATGGAATCCCTGTTCTTAATTGGCCAGCAAACTCGCCTGACCTTAACCCTATAGAAAATCTATGGGGTATTGTGAAGAGGAAGATGCGATACGCCAGACCTAACAACGCAGAAGAGTGTTAGGTCTGATCGACTCCATGCCACGCTGCATTGCTGCAGTAATTCAGGCAAAAGGGGCCCCAACTAAGTATTGAGTGCTGTACATGCTCATACTTTTCATGTTCATACTTTTCTGTTGGCCAACATTTCTAAAAATCTTTTTTTGTATTGATCTTAAGTAATATTCTAATTTTCTGAGATACTGATTTTGGAGTTTTCATTACTTGTCAGTTATAATCATCAAAATTAAAAGGAATGAACACTTGAAATAAATCAGTCTGTGTGGAATGACTGTATACATTATGCAAGTTTAACTTTTTGAATGGAATTACTGAAATAAATGTCCAGCACCTGTATATTGATGTTTTATGTATAGTTATACACATACTTTATTTTAAATTACAATTGTTGTTATTGCTTTCCACCCTGTCAGGTGGTATTTTCAATTCATAAGTTAAGAATACCATCAAATGTTATGTAAATTCTGTTGTAATTCTGTTGTTATTCACCATTATCATTATTGTCTTTGAAAATGTAAATCCAGATATACATACATTGTTAACCTTTCAGAAAGTTATGCTTATGTCCCTAACACGATTGTGTCATGGCTCCCTATCCTGAGGCTCCCCCTGCTGGTGTGCCTGGGCTCCTGCGGTCAGCGTCACCGGCTGTCATCAGACATGGTAAGGAAGCACAATGCGTATCCCTTTGGATGATGCTTGGCAATGTGGGAGGATTGATTTCCTGCCTGTTGGGCCCTGTCCGGGGCCTCCTCTGGATAGGGCCACAGTGTCACTGGACCCCCTGTCTCAGCCCCAACGTCTTACTCTGCTATATAATTGTGCTGGGGGAGTAGGGTCTTAATTTTTCCTGTTTTCTGTCGTTTAAAACTTAGGAGGACATGAGGTCTGGACCCACATCGAGAGAGTAGCAGGCTTGACTCAATCTGGTCCCTGTCCAAAGTTCTCCTGGTTGTGTTGCAGATCAAGACGATACATGACAGTTTCAGCTGCCAGTCTGCTGAACCCCCCTGTCCTTGTCCCTCCGGTTTTGCCTCCAATCTGGACTAGGTTTAAGTATACTCTGGGCTAAGCCCACATGCATTGAACTATTAAAATTTGGACTCTTAATATGTTCACCCAGCACAACCAGAAGAGGACTGGTCACCCCTCGGAGCCTGGTTCCTCTCTAGGTTTCTTCCTAAATTTGGCCCTCTTAGGGAGTTTTTCCTAGCCACTGAAGTTCATCACTATTGTTGTTTGCTCCCTGGGGTTTAAGGCCGGGTGATTTGTGAAAGCACTTTGTGACAACTGCTGATGTAAAAAGGGCTTTATAAAATAAATTTGATTGATTGATTGATTGATTTATTTGACCTGTTTCCAGTTCTGTCATTGGTATAGGTGTATATCGGTTAGGTTGAGGTTTTGTGGGTTATTGTTTTTTTCATCAATGTTCCATGTTGTTATATCCTTCTCTTTGTAAATGTTTGATTACTAGCTGTGACCTCTGTTTAGCTTTGCACTACCGAGCTTGCCTGCGTTATAAGTAATAAACCACACCAAGACGCTCTCCTGCATCGGACTCCAATCCTTCTGTCGGATCGTGACAGATGGAAATAGCTTATGATCTTGTGTGAATAATATGCCGAAAATGTATTAGATTAAATGGCCTAATTTAGACTCAAAAGTTTTTCTGTTAATCAAACATGAGTAAAACATAGAACACAATCAAAATATTTAAGAGAAATGTTTTGGTCTTAATGGCAAAATGTTTACTAATTTCCATATTGTAGAATAATAGTGAACACATTGATAAAGTATGAAATTACATTTGAAATAATGAAATTATTATATGGAATCATGTAACAATCAAAATACTATTTTAGATTCCCTTTGCCATGATGACAGCCTTGCACACTCTTGGCATTCTCAAGATATTTATAACTTTAAAATCTGTATAAGGATTTAAATAAGCTCCACAAAGGATACAAAGTAATTCATTCAAAATGGCTTGGCCAATCCAGCAATAATGCCAAATTTAAAGCCTTAAGGCTTTACTAACATAAAATTCTATTACATTTTTATAAACAATAGATTACTTTAATTTATGTTATTTACATTTAGTTAATTAACACTAAAACTGCATTTCTTGAATGGTTTATTAAGCTAGAGACACCAAATGTCAAACTTTTATAGCTGTATTGTCTATGATTAATACATTTTTGTAATTAGCATAAGTTGCAATGACTAACCCTCTATCTCCAGAACCGTTGAAACTAGAAAGTGCAAATAAATTTTGGTTCATAAGTTAAGACTACCGTAGCCTAAAATTCTTAAGTGTTGAGATGGGAAGGGGGAAATGCAGCCCACTTTCACAGCAGGCGCAAGTCGTATTTAAAATACAGGCTGATAAGTCTATTACTTTATACTGGTTAATTATTGCTCAATACTGACAGATATAGTTAGTCTGTTGGTGCAATTTGTTAGCACACATTCAAGCAGTATTTAGACTGATACCAGAGATTATCTACACAATAATCGTGCATGAAAACAGTCAGCAATTGAATTCTAGCTGATTAAGGTTTGCTAACATTTGCTTGAAAATCAACTAACCAGCTAGCTAACTTAGTAGCATGTAGCAGATATTGTAGCTAAACTTAGCCATGGCGTGATGATAAGGCAAATGTTATAATTAGCATAATAGTTTTCTGAGAAATTATGTAATGTTGCTAGGTAGCTGAGTGTGTTGCTTTCTTGGCTAATGTCATTATTTGCCAGCTATGTTTAGTTGAAAGTTCTTTGGCATTATAAATTGCTAGGTAACTAAGCATTTTCAGAATCTGACCTTTTTAAAGAATTGATCGTTGGTGACTCACTTTCTTGCAGGCTAATATTGATCAGTAATTATCTTGTGATTCAATTAAAATGTGTTAATTATATACAGCTAGTTAATGTCAAGCCCTGCATGATTCAAAGCTTTAATGCAATAAAAGCTACATTGAAACCCACAGATTGGTTGCTACTGTAAAAGTCTGTGTAATAGAACAACCATATCACTATTGTCATGTTCAAATGTATGTTCTCCATAATTTTTTTATATTATGCCACTGTAATATGCCTACTGGAGGCTGAGTAAATATCCACAGTAGCCAATCTGGCCATATTGTACCGCAAGTTTAGCACCAGAAGACCTGAAGTATATTTATTGCCTGAATGTTTCTGAGGGAACATTGAACGCAATGCTAAGTTTACCTGGCTTGGGCCCTTTTTGGCCAGCTCCATCAGAGTATCCAGCAGAGAAGCCCTGGCCAAGACCAGCCCTGGCATATGCACCATTTGGCCTATAGCCTGATTAGACAAGGGTAAAAAATGAACAATTATATTCATAATATTACCAAAGATGGTTTATTATGAAGATTGACTGGAAAGAAGTCTGAAAATGATTCTCTGAAATGACTCTAGAAAGTCATTATGACACTTCTGGTATTGTCCTGCAGACTTTTGTTAGCACATTATCAGGTTTAACATGTGCAATGTGCAGAGCTTTCTTAATTCTAGGTTTTGCTTTTTTTATCGCAGCGTTACACCTCTGAGTTTAGAAATTCTCTGGTATTTTCATCCAAATGGCACAAAATCCAAAAGTTAACAATGAATGCAAGAAATGCGTAAATACAGTAGAAAAAGTTTTGTTTTGTCTCACCATTCCTTGGCTGTGCTCCATAACCATTTACACCATACACTGTAAACAAAATGAGACCAAAATTAGTTAATTTAAACAACTCAATATAAAAAGATGAATTCATACACCCATACAGTTGTTTGCCACTCGCTTACCCCCCCTCCTGTTGGCAGATAGTTGAGGTACCCCAAGACGTCTTTGTGTCCCCATTCCAAGAGCAGTACCTGGATTGCACGAGAATAATAGCAATCTGATAAAAGACATAATATTATGATACAATATAATGGTGGCTGATTGGAAGAAACAGTACATTACCTGTACCAAATGGTGGACGGCTATATCCTTTAATGGGACCTTTCATGCCAGCTGTAAAACATATGAACACACTAAACACATGACGGGAAACAACTCAGACTTTTTCACTAATTAACAGACGTATGTACATTTACAAAAGTAACATAGTAAAAGACAAGGGCAGCAAATCAATAACAAAAAAGAAAAGCATCCAGTGCTAGTGTATACACATTAATTTTGTCTTGTAGTTGTTCAACCTTTAGTCTTATAAGCAGTAAACACAAACACATACCATTTGGATTTGGTGCAACATGACCATTGGATGCAGTAGATGTAGCGCCTAAAGGTTTCAGGTGATCATCAACGAAAACAAGAAAAAAGTTGATCATTTAAGACTGTAGAATTAAATTATATATTGATATTTAAACATATTTAACAGGCTGTAAGTCTCACCACTGGGTTTGGTTACGTTTGTGGGATTGTACCATTTATTCTAACAAATGTTTTTCTTAAGATGTACAGAGTTATAAGTAATTAAGTGTTTTCCATCATAATATTGACAATGTTGATGGGTATAAGAATGGTGATTTATGAACAGCTGACCCTGTTCATTCCAGAATTATCTACAATTTTAAAACAGGGCTACTGTTAGACTGTATTATATTTTAGTTACAATTAATTTAACTCTGCTTTTGTTACATTTTGCCAAACATTTATCTTGGTGTTTTAAAAAAAGACAGAGATATGCATGTTTTGGAAAGGAGAGGTGAATGCTTATTGTTTGTCTTTTTTCTGTCTGTCTTCATTTATCATTTTATAATGCAAGAAAATTAAACATACATTTTTGTCTACAAATTTGCCTACTGTAGTTGTTTATTTGGCTACAAAAAACATATTCAAAACATTAGATGTAGCTTAATTGGTCTGAATGTCAAGACTGTGGCCTCCAGAGGACATACAGTATTCTGATGCAGCATGGTTTCAATCTGACCCACTGCTCTTTCGGTTTGATTAGATTAGATTAGATTCAACTTTATTGTCATTGAACAGTATGAGTGCAGTACAACAAAATGCAGTTAGCATCTAAACAGAAGTGGAAATAGAAGAGGGCTGGAAATTTACAAGTATTATGTCAAGTGTGTGTTACAAGCGGAATGTGTAAATGTGCAATGAAGGCAAATACAGTGCAAAATGTCTGATCTAAAATGAGCAATAAAGGCATACAGGTGAGGGCAGAGAATACTAGTTTTAAATATATGTGCAAGTGGGAATGAATAGTTGTGTGATGAGGTTTCATACAAGTACAAATGGTAATTCTGACTGTGAAATCGAGCAAGTTGGAGGTGAGGTTGTCATTGCAACTGAAATTAAGGAATAGCAGCAATTAGGTTCCCGATGTAGCCAAGTAGTACAAGGGAGTAGTGCAAAAACGTGTCTACCCTGCTGTCCAGTACAATAGAACATTAAAAACCCAAAAGCTGTATGTTGCAAATATATCATTACATGTTTCTTTTTACTTTTTAGAGGTGACACAGAAATTCATAATATTGGAAAGAATCTACAGACATTATTGTTTTTCGATACGTTAATGCAACAAATTGCTATTATTTTCAATGTTAAAAATATGGATTCCCACAAGTTTCAAGAAATCATGTAGGGGTTTAATATACCATAGGGTTTAGCTCCTTGTCCTTTGCCATTTGGCACACCAGCACCATAACCTGAAATATATACAGTTGTCACAAAAAAACATGAAAATATGAAATAATATTCAACATCAATTATGGAGGTATCAGGTTATGGAGGTTTATAACTAGCCAAATGTTTAATAACCAACCATGTGGTAGTCACTATCTAAATCTTTCAAAACTGTATACAAGCTACTAAAACGCTGAATTGATTAAAACAAATGAGAAGAGTTTTAATAGATTTACCATTTGACTTTTGGCCATTTCCTTTGGGTAGACCGGCAACAGCACCATAGCCTGCAACAGAGACGTGGCAGTTGAACATATATGGTGGAACTGGAACTAAACAAAACAATATATCAGTCAGACCAGAAGATCCTTTACCATTGGATTTCGCACCATACCCACTAGGTACAGCCGCAGCAGCCCCATAACCTAGAAAACAAACAGTCAGAACTAAAAACGCAAGAATATCACTGAATCTCAAAAACAAATATTTAAGTAGCTGCCCATTGTTCCCAAATTTCTACATATGTGAAATATGACCTATAATTACCTACAATTTATTCCTTTCCAATTTATTTGTATTAAGTATGTTTGAATTTGTGTTTACCAGACATACAGAAAGTTGATGATAGCAGGCTATCATGGCTCGTTCAAACGCCTAAAAAGCTGTAGTTGTGTATAATAGTTTTTTGTATTTAAATGTGTACCTTGGCCAGAGACACATGTGACAACATTATTTGAGTGTAGGTCACCAAAATATTAACATTTAAAAGTGTATTGGATCTCCAGGTTGTTGAACAAGTCTTGTGTTACTGGAATCCACATGATGCTGGTAGTTGTCTTTATAATGACCAACACACTGCAGGAAACAAAGGGAAGTAGTGTAGATTCTGGTGGTAAGGTTGTCCCAGCAATTGTAAGCCTGCTCCACTGGCGATTATGGGATTCATTTCAGACACTTACCTCTCTCTAATGTCCCAAATAGTATTACTACTCTCTCCTATTCCCTCTCTTTTTTTCAACACAAGAAATTAAGAGTATACCTGCTCAAATAATTTGCATGCACATTAGAAGTTGTTAATTGTGCTACATGACAAAAGTATATTCCAGCCATAAAGCAGCAAACAGCATTGTGTTCCAGCAACTTACTATTTCCCTTGGTAGCACCCTTGTTTCTATATCCGCCGAATGGCTTAAGAATCCTTCCAACACCCCCACCATTTCCTGAAACTGAAAACAAGGTTATCAACTTAACATACACATATCCAAGGAAATTCATTAAATAGATATTGATTGTCATATTAACTGGACAAAAACAAGGACAGTTGTTTACCATTGGGTTGAGGGCCAGGTCCATTTGGTTCACCAGAAGCCGGTGCCGGTCTGTATCCTAGAATTGGAAATCACAAAGGAAAAGATAAAATGTCAATTGTGTCTTATTTAGCCTCTTACATGAACTGATCACCATACTTTCGCATGAAATTCAAAGAAACTGGATTTTTGTAAATGATCGGAAAATATAATATAAATTGTTTTTTTATTAAACCATTAGTTTGAGTCCACATTTTGTGGCTCATTTCAACAATATGGGATCTATGGGACACTAAGGGGAAAAGCCCTCAATAGAAAGACTTTGTACAAGTAGTAAAATCTATTTTCTCACAGTAAGATGTCAAATTCAGACTGCAACTGCCAGCAAAGCCTAGTTGCCTTTAATTCCAAGAAAGAGAACCGGTGGAAAAGAGAACATATATGGTTATTTTACACAATCCCAAGGAAACTTGGAACACGGCCAAAGTTATGTACCTGAAAGTTTCATTGCAAATGTTTGTCTTTCCTCAATTTGGCATGATAGTTTTAAATGTGACAGGTAAACACCAGCGTCTGTTATAGATCTCTCTTTCATCTCTGCTTCCTCTGTTTTGTGTTTTCAGGCATGTGAACAGAACCTTTTCATGGAGTAGAATAATACTGGGTGTGTTTTTCAACAAACTGAAATGTCTAAAATGTTCTACTTCTCATTGAAATTGTTGAAAGTATTTCTACAAGAGGTTTTACACTGTTGTACAAAGCTTTTTGCACTAAAAAATGTAGGCAATAATACATATTTTGGTTATAAAATAAACAGTTAAGGGGCTTGGTTGAGCAATAAAGTATTACCCTGCAACTGGTTTGGTAAACAGCTGAGGGAAGAGGGTGAAGAAATGTAATCCCTAAAACATGAGAACAAAGCTGTGGATACAAGGACTGACTGACCATCCATTTATCAAGATAATACCGAACTGCAGAGAGCTAAATAACAGTTTTTTGTTCCCTATCCTATGGCGCGGTTTCTTAAACTATGGGTCCTGACCCAAAGTGGGTCATGGACGATGAAGTTGACCTGTCAGATAAAATGTATACTTATTAAATCAACACCGTAATTGATTTGGTCAAGTGCAAGCGCAATTTCTGTTTAGTGCGCTCCGTTATTGATTCCAACTCGCCATCACTCACTGCATGCATTAAAAGTCAATGAAATGTGAACACAGTGATGAGTTCCTCTTGCTAGGATTCATGAAAACCTTCAGAAATTACGGGGAGCACCACTAATGTGTTCTGTGTGGGGTTGTACTCACTAGAGTCACTCAAAACGGAACTAATTACAACGAAACCTCTAGACCAAACATCCACAAACCTAGGGAGATCTTTCAGAACAAGAGAGGCATTCAAGAGAGTAAGTTTTCTAGTAAGAAATTGGTGTAAATTATAACAGGTGACAAGCAACAGAAATAAGGGTACTAAGAGTTAACATAACTAAGTGAAAATACTAATGTGACTTCCCTTTTCCTATCCACAGCTCGCTACCAGGTAATATAGGCTAAAGCAACATTGCCACCAATGTGCAAACGTTAGATAACTTTAGCTAGCTAACTTTTCCAAATACTTTTTGCCAGCTGATATATCAGGATATTTAATTACAAGCCTGTTTCAAAATAAATGGGGACGCTGCGTGAAATGCAAATAAACGATTAGATTTATGAATACATTTTTCCTCATGGTACTTTTCATCCCGCGATCACCGGAAGGAACGACAATGACGAAGAAGATAGCATAAGTATTTTAATCTTTTGGATCTCTTAGTCTATCATGTATTATCAGCCAAATAGACCAAAACAGGTATTTTAGATTCGAATAGTAGTATTAGTAAATTTTAAAAGTTATATAATAAAATATATGATAAACATGATTTCATTTATTACTATTTTCTAATGATTTCTTTGGACCCAAATTGATCCTCTGGACATTGAGTCGCGTTTTTTTAAATGTTCTAATAATACACATAATGTTCATGGTTTTGGTGTTGGCTGTAAAGTAAAATATAGTGTATTATTTGCACATTCTGTTTTTCTTTACATTTCTACACAGCGTTCCAACTTGTTGGAAAAGGGATATTTAATATTTAACAAAATTAGTAACATTAATTTAAAAATATATATATATATATTGGTATTTGATAGTTATTTGTTTTAGGCATGAAGACAATGGATGAAAATAGAAACCATTGCCATAATTATTGGCAAAATATGTAGGACAAAACAATGATTTCTCCACTATACGGCACCATGGGTAGGATTGAAAAAATAACCTGTCAAACTGCAATACTTTCTCCCTGTACTGTTGCAAAATTTGTAGATATGCATAAAATGCGTTTTTAAAGTGCAAAGTCTTCTTTATGCCCCATTGTAAAATTACTGGAATTGCAGGAAATTAGTTTTTATACTCTCAGACATCAAGGGGGTACCACAAAAATGAATCTGGTCCCTGAAAAAGTGAATTTTTGAACTTGGATCCCAGGAAAGTAAAGAATTTCACATTTGGATTCCGGGATGAAAAAGTTTAAGAACCCCTGTCCTGGGGTGACTTCAGAATTTCTCAGTGAGTGCAGAAAAAACTGGGCGACTTAGCCCACTGTAGTAATAGATTTGTCTGCCTGTCAGAGATAACACCTTTGTCCGGTTGCATGTCATGAAGGTGATTTGATGTAACTGACCAATCAAACAAATGTATTTCTAATGCCATTTTTACGTCAGCAGTTGTCACAACGTGCTTTTACCTAACACCCAGGCTGCCAATGACTATTCAGCTGAGTATTTGGTTCAGCTGAAGAGCGTCCAATAAGCATATCATGTCGATGTACTTGAAAATCTTTCAACTTGTTTCTCAACGCCCCTAATGATCTGACTGAGCATTTGATTCCATAGAGGATCAAGGAAATACAGATAAAAATATATAAATAAACACAGTAATGTGTTAGACAAAAAGCAATTATGTAAAAATAAAATATGTACATGGCTTTTACCATGTATTATGGCTACACCCTTTATGTTTACAGTTTATAAAGATGTCAGTGACTTTGGACTATATTTAAAACATACAACTCATCGTCAAGTAAAGAAGCTGCTTCATATAAAACCTGATGTGTATTTTCATTCAAACAAATAATATTTACTTTTATAAAAGGTTTAATGTATTATATTATCGTCATAATACATGGTCATGATGCATAACGAGATGTGTCACAAGTATCAAAGAAATTCTATTTCAACACATTTTCATCTAAAATAAATAAAAACAGATGATTGGAAAGTAGACTGTAACCATACTTTTCAACGCTACGTATATGGATCACTTTAAAAAATGTCAAAGTGTAACAAAATACATTTACTTGGAGAACGTTTTAAATGAAAAGTTTGCAAAGAAAGATGGCGCAAACAGCTTTGATTTGATTCATAAAATGTGCACCTGCACTGTTCTTGTGATGTGGGGTTTAATTGAGTAAATACTGTATAGTGGGTTAATTTAGGTGATTTTCAAATGCACTCAAAATGAACTAAAGAGTCAATATAGTTAGTAAACAGCTTGATGTTTCCAACATCTGTGACGAGTAAACACAAATTCCAGATAGCAATGGGAGGGCTTGCACAAGCATAAACAACCAGCTCAATGCCGACTACTGGGTGAACAAAGTTGAAACAGTTGGCCACATCTCAACGCTCATGACTCAAAAGCATTGCACTTGCTCATATCAAGCAGATCACTGCATTATAAAGAAAAGACCAAACAAAGATAACAAATCTACCATTAAATATTAATCTAAATAATCAAAGCATCGCCATATACATTAAATGCTAATATAGCTACAACAGTTTGCCTGCATTCTGAAATCCAATGCAATGAATTAATATTATACCCAATACCTTCTTACATTTTAGACAACAAGAAAAACTGCCCTGTGAAATGATCAATAAAAAATCATTTAAAAATAATGTATAAGAAACTAAAAGATTGCAGATTGAAGGATTATATGACAGCTAATATCTATCAACTCTTTCAGTGCAATTTCAACTCAACAGTAGGTTTTGACAGCTGTGAGCACTTAAATTCTACTTGGAATGTCATGTGGTTGGGATCATGCAATGAGTTTGTGAATATGTAGCAGAAATAGAAAACATTCAAATTGTCACAAGTGGACTATAAAGAAATGTATCCCACAACACTTGAGTTACCAGCAATATGGTCAAACCCAGAAAAGTAGGAACAATTATTTGTACTTCTATGAAGTACATAACAAACACAATCTCTTTCCAAAAAATGTCACTCACCGTTGTTCTTCAGGTGTGCGCTATGCACCAGCCAGAGGACCAGAAAGGTCCATAGAAGGAGCCGACCCAACATGGCGAAGACCCAACAGAACAACAAGGACAAAATAAATCAGAAAAGGGAATGCAGCTGCTCAATGTTGGTCACATTCTGTGCATGTGAGGGCTTCATATACAATATTTTTTTCAGTTGCCCCTCCTCTCATCACCTCTCTGGCTTTTGGACTCCTCCCTTGTCAAGGTATTACAACAGCCCCAAAACCTCATTACTTGGTCATGATGTACACACACCAACTGAATAATTGGATATTTTATGTACATTAACACTTAGACTATGAGTGGGGTTCAGTAAACAGGACAGTGACTGATGAGTTTCACATGGGTTACCAAGTTTGCATACAAGGGGGAAAGAAAGCACACTTTATACAGTTAGTATTGGCAATTACATTTAGATTGTCTTAACAGTGTTTGGATGATAATTTTTTACCAATGATAAAATAAAAATTTCTAGAAATTATTTCCTGATGTACATTAATGAAATGTATTTTTTTCAGCAGAACTGTGAGGAATATGAAGTGTATTTGTATTAAAGAGTATTTGGAAACTAACACCTTTCTCATTTCGTTGTCATAGATTAAGCCAAATTTCATTTTGATTAAAATACCCTCAAGATACTGCTGACAAGCTGCACTTAACCCTGTAGTCATTCAAAAAAAGTGTTGGAATACAGAGCCAGAAATAGTATGACTTTTCATCTCTTCATATACTTTTGGGACATGTTTTGCAGACATTTTAAGACTGGACAAAAAAATCTAGCTCAAAGAAATCAAGAAATCGCTGTTGAAAAGCTTGTTTGTTCTAGTCCAGGACTATTGTGGCGCTACAAAGGCATAAAAAAGTATCCAACACAAAGTATATAAGAAAATCTCCCTCATACAGGCATTTTAGGATAACATAAAAACAGATGTACTTTCTCAGTACACAAGAAAATTCTGCTGTTCAGGACATTTAGTTTAAGTTTAAACATCAACCAATTACTACTAATTCTACTACTAACTACTAAACAACTAAATGGACACTGTTACGCACTGAGCTATAAAACCCTCTAAAAGTCTTCCAAATAAACTTGGATTCAACTTTTTTAAGCTGTTCAACTGGTTGTTTACTAGTTGGAAAATTACCTCATCAGAATACATCATCTCAGAATAGGTAGATCACACAATGTGACATCCTGAGTAAACATTTAAAAGAGATTAATTTCTATGTCCCTTGCTTCCTTCCGTGGTTGAAGTGCCGCAGCATTTTTGACAAGGGCACAGGTAAGGATCCAAGCGCAGACTGAAGAGGAGTGGAGGAGTGGTAGGTGGAGCTGTCGGGGACAGGCAGTGAGGCGGCTCACGAACCGGTGGCATCGGTACAGGCAGGTGGCAGGCAGAGTAGTCGGGGACGGGCAGAGTGTCGGCACACGGGCTGGCGGCAAAAGTACAGGCAGGGAACAGGCAGAGTAGTCGAGGGCAGGCAGGCAGTCGGAACTCGGGCAGAGAGCAGAAGTACAGGCGGGGATCAGGCAGAGTGGTCGGGGACGGGCGATCGGTCGATACCCGGAGAGGCGAGACGAAGGTTTGCGAAGAGCGAGATATGGCATGAGAACAGAGACCATTGATCCGGCAGGGAAGATGTGACGGAGTGTAGTATATATACGGAGGGGTGATGGGGAGAGTGGGAACAGGTGTGTGAGCTGTGATTGGGAACTGGTGTGGGAATTGTTGCGCGCCTGCATGTCAGGAACGCGAGCGCCCGCCTCTGCGTTCTCGCGGAGGAGGAGGCGTGACAGTACCCCCCCCCGACGGACGCCCCCGTGCGGACCACCCGGAGCACCTGACTGACGGCGATGGTAGTCTTGGAGTAACGAGGGATCCAGGATCTGGCGACGGGATACCCAGTAGCACTCCTCGGGTCCATAACCTTCCCATTCCACCAAGTACTGGTAACCGCGACCCCAACACCGAGAGTCCAGACGCGACGGACTGTAAACGCAGGGCCCCCGTCGATGATTCGAGGTGGGGGTGGCCGAGGTGGAGGAGGAAGGTGCGAGCTGTGACGAACGGGTTTCAGGCAGGAAACGTGGAAGGAGAAATTGAACTTTAGGGAGGAGGACAGTTTGAGGCAGACCACGTCTGGACTGATGACTCAGTCGATCGCGTAGAAGCCGATGAATCTGGGGGATAGCTTGCGCGAGACGGTGCGTAAGGGGAGGTCCTTAGTCGACAGCCAAACTCTGTCCCCAACAGCGTAAGCAGGTGCCGGTACCCGGTGCCGATTCGTCTGCGTCTGGTAAACCCCGGTGGACCGAAGTAGGGCCGCTCTGGCGCGGTGCCAGGTCCGATGGCAATGACGCACATATGCCTGAACGGACAGCACCGTCAGATCCCTTTCCTGGGAGGGAAACAGCGGGGGCTGGTACCCGAACAGGCACTGGAAAGGGGGCATGCCTGTTGCAGATGTGGGAAGGGTGTTGTGCACATACTCCACCAAAGGAAGCTGGGAGGACCAGGTGGTGGGGTTTGTGGATACCAGGCAACAGAGGGAGGTCTCTAGCGTCTGATTGGCTCTCTCGGCCTGGCTGTTAGTCTGGGGATGTAAGCCGGAGGAGAGGCTGACGGTGGCGCAGATGGCACAGCAAAAGGACTTCCATACGGCCAGGTCAATGAGCAATCCAAAAACGTGAAATACCTCCTTGACCAGAATTGTAGCCATCTCCTTAGCCGAGGGGAGTTTGGGTAAGTGAAGGAAACGGGTGTACTTGCTAAATCTGTCCACGACGGTGAGGACCACCGTGTTGCCGTCGGAACAGGGCAGCCCAGTAACGAAGTCCAAGGACAGGTGGGACCAGGGGCAACAAGGAACAGGCAAGGGACGCAGAAGCCCGGAGCCAGTTGGGCTGTTTATTCTGGGCGCAGGTGGGAGAGGCCGCAATGTAGGTTTGCGTGTCACCCCACATGGATGGCCACCAAAACCGCCAACGGAAGAAGGCCATAGTGTGGGCCAGGCCAGGGGTGGCACGTGAGATTAGAGGCATGGGCCCAGGCTAGTACTGTTGACCAAGCTGAGTCAGCGACGAACTGGCACCCAGGGGGTTCAGTTCCAGGTCCCGGGTGGCGAAGGAGGGCCGTCTTCACCGTTTCTTCGACCCTCCAAAGCGCAGCGCCGATTATGCATTGGCTCAGTAAGATTGCGTCGGGCCATGCGCACGGCTCCTCTCCTCTCACAGGGCATCAGGTTTGCCATTCCTTGAGCCTGGCCTATAGGTAAGGGTGAAATTGAAGTGCGAAAAGAACAGGGCCCATCTAGCCTGGCGGGGGTTGAGGCGCTTTGTGGAACGGATATACTCCAGGTTACGGTGATCCGTCCAAACGAGGAATGGCACCTCCGCCCCCAATGCCGCCATTCCTCTAGGGCCACCTTGACGGCTAATAGTTCCCGGTTGCCAGTCGGCAGGACAAAAAGGCGCAGGGATGAGCTTGCCGTCTTCGGCGCATTGGGAAAGCACCGCCCCCACCCCAACATCGAAGACTTCCACCTCCACCACGAATTGACGTGACAGATCGGGTTGGGAGAGGATGGGCGCCAAGGTAAAACAGGCCTTGAGAGCCTGGAAACCCTAACTTCTTCCGGGAACTACAGCTGGGTGGCCACCCCATTAACCGCCCAGATGTCATGCGTAAAGCCCCCCACTACTGCCTCCACCTTGGACGATCCATCCGGACCTGCCTCTTCAAAACAATATACCCCCAAAAGGAGACAGTCGAGGCATGAAACTCACACTTCTCCGCCTTGACAAAGAGGTGGTTTTCCAGGAGGCGGTGAAGGACCTGGCGGATGTGCTGGACATGTTCAGTTGGATCCTTAGAGAATATCAGGATATCGTCCAGGTAGATGAAGGCGAATTGGCCTATCATGTCACCCAGCACGTCATTGATGAAATTCTGGAATACCGCCGGCACGTTGGTGAGGCCGAACGGCATCACCAAATATTCGAAGTGCCCCATAGGAGCGTTGAACCCTGTCAACCACTCGTCCCGCTTCCTAATCCTAACCAGGTGGTCAGCATTGCGGAGGTTTAACTTTGTAAAGATGGAGGCACCCTGCGGGAGTCGAACGCAGAATTCATTAAGGGGAGGGGGTACTTATTCTTGACAGTAATGTCGTTCAATCCGTGGTAAGCAATACAAGGGCGGAGGGAGCCGTCCTTCTTCCCCACGAAAAAAAACCTGCTGCTAGAGTGGAGGACCACCGAAAAGTCCAGGGAATCCCTGGTGTATTTCTCCATGGCCTCCCGTTCAGGTTTGGAAAGGCTGTAAAGGCGGCTCTTGGGGAAAGTGGATCCGGGCTATAGCTCGATGGCGCAGTCGTACGGTCTGTGTGGAGGGAGCGAGAGTGCACGGCGCTTGTTGAATACCTCCCCTACATCATGATATACTGCTGGCACTCCTGTTAAGTTGGGCAGCCGGGAACTGGGCTTTTGGTCGGGCTTAGTCGGTGGACAGGCTGTTTGTAGGAAGTCTGCATGGCATGCCGCGCTCCAACTGAGGAGTCTGCCCGTGGACCAGTCGATGGCAGGGTTATGCCTAACCAGGCACGAGTATCCCAGAACCAGCGGAATGTGGGGGGTGCTGGTGAGGAGCAGACGTACAGTCTCGGAATCGTTCCCCGACATTAGCAACCAGACCAGTTCGGTCCAAGAGGTGACCCTGGCCAGGCGTCTATCATCCAAAGCTACGGCTTCGATGGCCTCCGGAAGTGGACAGCCCCAGCTGAGTGGCTAATGACGCGTCCAAGAAGCTGTCATCGGCTCCGGAGTTAATCAGGACCTGGACCTTGAGACATTGTCAGTTATGGCAGAGGGTGGCATAGAATGGCTTACGGGGACAAGAGGAATACGTGGTTGGGCTTGTTAGATATTCTCCAGTGACTAACGAGCCTGCCTGTTTCCCACTTTCTGGGGACAGGTGGCGACGTAATGGCCCGGGCAGCCACAGTACAGACAGCTGTTGGTTTCACATGTGCCCTGGCGCCCCACCCCGTCCAACCGAAACCGGCCCACCTGTATCGGCTTGGGGCCCGGGGTTCTCGAGCCCCCCTCGGCTCCAAGAGGGGCGAATGACGTGGGGGTCTGGAGCATGAGTCTGGGCTCAGGCGACGCGCACTCATGAGACGACGGTGATGAGTCGCGTCGTCTATGTCTCCTGCGCTCCTGAGCACGGTTATCGATCCGTCAGGGCGGTCAGACCATCTAGACTTTCCGGTTCCGGGTAGGAGGCAAGCTCGTCCTTGAGTGGGTCATCGAGTCCATTCACAAAGGCCGCCTGCAAGGCTTCCCCATTCCAACCACTCTCAGCCGCCAGGGTGTGGAAATCAATCCTGTATTCCGCCACGCTGCGCCTTTCCTGATGCAGAGCGAACATACGGGCCGAGGCGTCCTTTCCCCGAACCGGATGATCGAACAGTCGCCTCATCTCGTCAGTGAAGGCAGAGTAGGACTGAATTGCTGGGTCCTGGTGTTCCAACAAGGCGGAGGCCCATTCCAGGGCGGGACCGCGGAGCAACCCAATCAGGTACGCAATTCTTGCGCCATCGGATTATGAGCAAACACTAACCCGCACTGCAGACAAAACAATCGGCACAACCCCAAGTCACCGTCGTACCTCTCCGGAGTGGGTACCCAGGTTTCCCAATCCAAAGTGGGAACCGGTCGGGGCTCTGATGGTGCAGACGCAGGTAGTACGGTGGACGCGTCCGAGGAGGGAATGACGGGAGTGCTTAGCTGGGTCTGTATCGCCGAGATGCTGACCGAAAGGGCTTGTAGGGAACCCATGATCTCCTGTAGCGCCGACTTGTGCTGGCCCAGAACATTGCCCTGAGAGGAGACAGCCTGACGCACGGCGTCCAGATCTGCTGGATCCATTGTGGCCGGATCAATTCTGTCACGGGCACAGGTAAGGATCCAAGCGCGGACTGAAGAGGAGAGGGGGAGTGGCAGGCGGAGATGTCGGGGACGGGCAGTGAGGCGGCTCACAAACTGGTGGCGTCAGCACAGGCAGGTGGCAGGCAGAGTAGTCGGGGACGAGCAGAGTGTCGGCACACGGGCTGGCGGCAGAAGTACAGGCAGGGAACAGGCAGAGTAGCCGAGGGCAGGCAGGCAGTCGGAACTCGGGCAGAGAGCAGAAGTACAGGCGGGGATCAGGCAGAGTGGTCGGGGACGGGCGATCGGTCGATACACGGAGAGGCGAGACGTAGGTTTACGAAGAGCGAGATATGGCATGAGAACAGAGACCATTGATCCGGCAGGAAAGATGTGACGGAGAGTAGTATATATACGGAGGGGTGATGATGTTGCGGATAAATCTTTTCCACTTCTCAGGTTCGACGGGTCGAGTCCACTTAATTAAAATTTCTTAATTATAAAAACTCTAGGAATCCAGTACATTAATTCTTATAGTTTATTACAAGCTTGTAGGTGATACACAGACAACACACACTCATGTGCACGTTCCAAGGTATGACAAAGATACACAGTTGGTGGAGCCCCTTTATGATCTTCTAACATCTGGTTCTCATCATAATGCTCCAACTCCTACGACCATAGGACACCTAATCTAAAGAAGTCCCATATTTGGGCCTGGGGCCAAAAGGAGAACAAGGATTTGCTGGTAAGAGATCTGAAGGAGAGGAGATGAGCTATAGCCACTTTTAACCACATGTTTCCCCAAGTCCTAGACAGAGCAAAGTATCCAGCCTGCATATCATATACACAAATCCTACATATTTAACACCTATTAATAAACCTAATTTATGCAAATAGAATATATTTATGCATCTGTCATATATAATATATATGCATAATAATTAATCTTCCACAATGAGGAGAGTGAGAACAGGTATGTGAGCTGTGATTGGGAACAGGTGTGATAATTGGTGCGCGCCTGCATGTCAGGAATGCGAGGGCCCGCCTCTGCGCGCTCGCAGAGGAGGAGGCCTGACATTTTTTCCAATTTGTCAACAAAATGCATTGATTAGTTTAACTTGGAACCTCTTTATTGTCTAATTAAGAAGACACTGCTTTGATTTGATCTCCTGCACACACTCACATATACACACACATACACATAGACATTGTTTTTGGGCTTATTAGAATAGTAAGTACAAATAAACATTTACTTCCCAGATATATGTGCATAAGACTTAACGTACAATACTGTATTTTTCTTTTTAATTTCCCTCCCCAAAAATACACAGCACATGATATCTGGACCCCCTTCAAATTAGTAGATTTATTTAGGTTAGCTTTGGCACTAGAATGGTCCATAATGAAGAACTCAGTGATTGTCGTAGGATCCCACCTTTCCAACAACTTATTTAATTACATTTCTACATTTCATAGCTGCCCCAGCAAACAGTTAATGCCGTTACTGCGAAGTGAAAATGTCTAGGAGCAACAACAGCTCAGCCATGAAACAACATCAGCACAAGAAAACATTGTCAGGAGCTTCATGGAATGGATTTCCATGGCCGAGCAGCCACACATAAGATTAAGATCCCATGTGTAGTGGTGTAAAGATAGCCATCATTGGAGTCTAGGGAAACTTACTCTGGAGTGATGAATGACGTTTCATAATCTTGCATTCTGAAGGACAAATCTGGAATTGGCAGATGCCAAGGAAACACTGTCTGAATGCATAGGGTCCTTAGATGCAGTGAAGGTTAATCAACACTACAGCATACAGCGACAGGCTTCTGTGCTTCCTCATTCGGGGCAACAGTTTGGGAAAGGCCCTTTCCTGTTTCAGCATGTCCCCATGCAAAAATCAAGGTCCATACTGAAACAGTTTGTCAAGACGGGTGTGGAAAACCTGACTGACCTGCACAGATCCCTGACTTCATCCACATCAAAATATTTTTGGATTGAAGTGGAATACCAACTGAGAGTCAAACCTAATCACCCCATATCAGTGCATGACCTCACTAATGTTCTTGGAATGGAAGCAAATCCCAGCAGTGTTCCATAATGTAGTTAAAAGCCATTCCAGAAGAGTGGGGACTATTATAGCATAGTGGGTGATCAACTTCAAACTGAAGATCAGCTTGTGATTGAGCAGACATTATCCATCAATATTAGTATGATTTCAATGCCAATTATTTGTATTTATTATGTGCACAACTACACCCCCACACTCACCCTCCTCAAACGGACACACACCCACAATCAGACCAAGAACTACAATGGATAATTCATAATTCTGATGTGTTTTTTGGACAAGCACTACAGAGCATGGGATTGATTTATAGTTTCGTTAATTTTTCCGTTATACATGAATGATTATAACAACACCAGAAAGTTCTTCACTAGTGCTGTTTGAAGTATCTGACATTTTTCAATGGCTTTGTATTAAAGAAATAGCTGAGTAGACAATCACTCATCATCATTATCTGTCACTCCTTCAAAATAATGTATTATATTGTGGATAAACTAGAAAAAAGGCATTTTCTTTGGTGATGGTTTGAAGGAATATGTACACCCTCTAAATGGAAGTATTACAATCATTTTCAAAATTTTTTGTAAATCCACAAATCTACTTGTGGATTTTCACTTGTTACATGTTTCTTTACGATTTGTCTGTATAGGATTTTTTTTGTTTAAAACATTTTATGGATTATAATTCTCATGTCACACTGAAGGATTTAAGGTGCAAATGTATAAAACTAATAATACATTTTTAATAAATCTGATATTTCAGTCAACGTATAATTAAAAAAATAGCATGCTGCTATTAATTAAAAAATTAGTATTTAAAACATTTTATATTTAAACATCAACCAGTCACATACGGACGAAGGAAGACTAAGTCTTTTGTATCCTCCGGGGGAAAAGGGTCTGAAAAAATAATGATATCTCACCTTCTACTTACATTCCTCACAGCTTGCCCAAATACTCATCTTGTGTGGGTTCAAGGGGAGTTTATTGTCTGACTTCTTAACCCCCAGACCAGACCTCTCACACATTTGGCTTAACACCAATTCATGCTCACCTCACCCATCACTGCTCAACACAATTTCATACGTTTGTTATTTCTCCACAGTTTGTTATTTGACTGAATTGTTTAATGAATAAATGTATTGTTTAGGACATATGTCTACAGACAATGCTGAAATATACTGAAATTCAGAGTTCAGTACTTTGTAGAAGCACCTTTTGCAGAGATAACAGTTTGGGTCTTAGTGTGTAAACTTCAACCATCTTTGCAGATCTGGCTTTGGAGAGTTTCTCCCATTCATTTTGGATGGGGAATGTGCAATCTTTAGGTCTCCTCAAAGATGTACAATAGGGTTCCATGATTTTGGGCTGGGCATCTCAAGGACATTCAAAGATTGTCCAGAGACCACTCTAACATTGTCTTAGCTGTGAGCTTTGGGTTGTTGTCGTGATGAAATAATATAAATATAATATATATCATTGCTGCTGTATGAGATCATGTGTGCTCGGGGTGAAGAGTTATTTAAATATATTATATATTAAAAAGATGTATATATTAGTATACAAATTAAGAGACCACTGCTCTTTATCTTTCTTACATTTTTACTCTTAAATTTTTACTCTGGAGCTATATGTTTAAAATAAATATAAATATAAAAAATATATGCTACTTCCGTGTGGGCTGTGCAGTTACTGAATAAAAGACCTGCTGAAACCAAGATGTACTGCCAAGTTGTTCTGCGGGAGATAGTCAAGGAAGGAAGGCCTCACTCTCCCTCTTGAGTTTCCATGTTGTTAATATCTAGTTTTGTAAGCTTTCATCTCCGTTCTTTTGCTGTTGCTTTGATAAGTACATTTGTCTCTAACTTTTCTTCTGTTTCTGCTGCTGAAGCCAATTTCTATCACCCTAAATTTCAAGCACCTGTCAGTTCAGGACACTTTTGCTACCTTTTCCACTCCTAAATTCTCCCCCTCTTCCCTATCAAAAGATGACCCCCCCAATAAACCAACTCTTCAAACCAATTCCCTGTGATGTCCACAACCACCAATTTGATTCCGTTTGTCCTATTTTACTAAAATTCTGTACCATTCTGTTTATAGCCAACTCTTTTTCTGTCCTAAAACAATCTTCTGGACCCTGGGTATTTTGTTCTGCCCACTCTTGGTTTGCATCCTACCTGGCAGGCTGCTCTGACCAAGTTGCATGGAGCGGGTCAATGCCAAGCCTCATGTGGCCAGAGTTTGTTGGCACAACCTGGATGGCATTGATGCCACTGACAGGCCCTCAGGTTCCCCAGACCTGAATTTAAATGAGTACCTCTGGGATGTTATGTATCGGTGCATCCTTGTGATGTCATACATGTTGGTGTATGGTTTGCACTTAAAGCTCTAGGGGTAAGATTATAAAACCATAATTTTGTAAACAATATCAGATTTGAATGTGATTGATTAATTCTGGACACAGCCACATCCCCAGTTATAAGAGGGTGTGCACCCTTATGCAACCAGGTTATTGTAATTTTGTATACATTTTTTATTTTTCATTTTTACCCCTCAAAGATTTCAGTTTGTTTTTCAGTTGATTTGTTCACATTATAGGTCACATTAAAGGTGGATAAAGTTCTGACAAGATTTTTCTCTTTGTCTATTTTTTACATCACAAAAACCTTATACATACGGCGTGTGTACAGTGAAGTGGTGTCTGGCCAAGCAATAGAATTACTTATGCTGCCAACTTCATGTCGGAGCTGCTTGTTTATGGTAGATATTTGGTTTGTTTTTGCCCAATTTATGCATGCTCATTAAAAATAAGTGAAACTTACACAGCCAAAGAAAAACTGGGAAAAAAAATTGGTTACAACGAGAAATAACCAATTGTGTCACATACTATTCTTTTTATTAGAGTTCTGTGGAACCATGTCAGGATTTTCCTGGCTTATTATCTCTATCACAATAATACATTACACAGCTACACTGCCCAACTTAAGAATTCTGTACTGTGTGTTTTAAGACTATTTTACACTGGTAGATCGTATCCTGTATCATCTAATGTACAGTTCCTGTCCTTCGTAATCCAATTAACTGTTTAAGGAACAATTTGTAACTTTGGATGTTTAGCTCAGAAGATGCAGCGGTGGGCTAATGGCAGTCCAGGCACTAAAGCTGCTGCCTCTGTTGCACATATCTTGCTGCAACAGCGGTTTGAATGTGGCCGACTTTCCTTTCAAATAAAGCATGTCTGAATATTTAGAAATGAACCAATTCTTAAAATTATCTATTTGTGAAATTAAGAAATAAAATGTTATCATACACATCTTGTACAGAAAGACAGACACAGAAAAACTGACACATGAAGACAGAGACATGAAGAGACACAGACAGACAGACAAGAGACAGGGAGAGAGGCATACCTACACAGAGACAGATACATGTTGTTAGCATGGGAACTCTTCAGGCATAGTAAAGACAAATAATCCCAGCCAAATTCCTTCTGTCTGACTGTTTCCTGTACCCTGCTGTCTGAAACATTCCCTCTCTGCATTACGGCTGGACACTTCACATACCTATAACACTGTAGCAGTTATACTATCCTACAACCTCACTCAGTCCAAACACAAAGACCATTTCCAGTTAGAATACGCAATCCCATATCTTTGTGTTTCAGATTACCAGAAAAAAAAGAGCCGAATAAAACAAATACTTGTCTTCTTAATTGTGAGACAGATTCCAACATCTACGTCAAAGGCAGGTGAACATACAGGTGGGCGCGTTTGTTGGGACTGAGGTGTCAGGATGTTAACATCTTGCTTCATGTACTATACAAAAAGTTGGTACAGAGAACACAATGTTACTATAGTTTGGGAAGGCATTCTCCATCTTTGTCTCAGCCACAAGATTTATGAGGCACTTGCAGAGGAGCTGCCAAAGAAGCTTTGACATAGAAATGTTCTTAGGACCAGTCCTGGCTGCTAGCTCCTGATGCTAACAGCAATAGCAGAAACGTATATTAGACATTTACTCAATTACATCAACAGCCCATTTTGACCAAATCTCCTCCCCTTGTTTTACTTTGACTATTGTTCATCCAGCTTAGATAAGCGATGTAAAGGAGAAGTGTGATATTGATGGCACAAGGATTAGCTATACTGTTCAAAGCTAGTTCTAATTTGAACAGAAGTTGCCTGAAATGTTTTTTCTGATTGAGAGATTTCCAAATCTTAGTGATGCCAAATGGAAGAGAGGAATGGTGCCACTTTACAATTTGACAAAAGAATACAGGGCACTTTCCCTTGGCCAACAGAAATTCATTATTTTAAGTTGTGCTTTAGAATGTACTCTAACTTCAGATTAGTAGATATTATAAAACAATCATGCTGTCATTACTGCACATAGGGATATATTCCTACAATACAATGCAACATCGATATAAATGCAACCATTTTTGTATTTGTTGTAATAATCACCCTACGCAATTGTAAATTTTTATGAGGAAAAAAAAAACACAGGGGACTGTTTACTTGCACTTACCTGAATACACAAAATCTTCAGTAATTCTTCATTACAAGTTCACTGCAAACATATTCAAAATGTATAGAAACAACCTGGTGAATACTTTAGTTCAAATCAACCATTTTGGCCTTATGTAAATTACTTAAGTGGTTCTCATGGGCAATACTGATCTTGGGGGACTAAAACTTTTTTTACCTGCTAGTTAACGGTCCTCATCAGGGGTTGTTTGAATGATATATTTTATTAGGAAAGGAAGAAAAACAGGTGTTTTGGCTACTCCTGAAATGCATTTGTTCTATTCAACAGCATGCGTACCTGATTCAACTAAATCAACAAACCCTTTATTGGCGTTTTTCAGTGAAGCGGTTCATTAAATGGGCCAGGGGGTCTCCACGAATAAACCATCCTATATGGTAGTCCAGATGGTTTGTGTGAAATAGCATGACAGATGCCCTGTATTTAGCTAAGGGATTACAGCATTCATGAGGGATAAAAAAACAGCAGATGGATAGTTGTTCCCATAACAAGGCCAAGCATGTTACATGAAAATGCCTCAAATTATTGGCAACCTTGATAAAGATTAGCACTAAAGGCAGTATAAACACTGGCAATCTATATTCCAATTTCTAACTGCATGTTTTTCAAAGCTTACAGATTTCACAAAGGGCCTAATGTATGCTGGGTTTTCCTCTAAATTGGTTTCTAGCTCAAACCTAAACAGGATAGGGTAGAACCTAACCAATTAGTGACCTCAATTAATGAATCAATCAAGTCCAAGATAAGAGCGAAAGTCTGCACTCAGCCATCAATGGAACTGGTTTGACACCTGTGAATTAGGCGATTCTTCAACAGAGAACCTATCCAAGTAATTGAGATCCTTCGGATTCTGCTAATGGACAGCCCTCTCCTGTCCGAACCAAAGGTTTGCAATGGGAACCGAGAAAACAATTTTCCAACTTGGCAGAGGAGGGGTAAAGAACACAAATTAGATATCTTGAAATAGAAGTCAAAATCCAGGACAACATGTTCATCGCATCAGCTGCTATGCTGGGTTTCATCCATCTGTTGAACCGAAGGATTCAACGTAAGGAACAACAATTTTTCCCCTGCTCCCACGTTTCCTACTCATTTCCAGACAATAGGAGAATATTGGTTCTGTCTGCCAACCTTGTATTTTATCTACTGTCTGTCGGTTTGGGGTAACACTGACACTGAGAGCATTCTTATGTCCTGAGTAATCTTAATGGGAGCCATTTGCAAGACAAGTAAGGAGTGTGTTAATACAGTAGCATACTTTCCCACCTCAGACATGGCTGAAATATAAAGCTGCCATGCATCTCCTTTAGTCCATAATTCCCCCTGAATAACATCAGGCTCCTGCCAATCACCACTTCAACCAGTAAGAATTTCACACTGTGATGTTTCTGCACAGTACAGGCTTATCACTTTGGTTAGAACCCTACCCCCAGTACCCTTACTTCAAAATCTAGTAAAGTGAATGAAGGACATTATGAAGCTTAAAAGACAGCTCTGAGACAGTAATTCCAATAATTAGCTTATTTTTACAAGCATATGAGAAGTTTTACAAATCAAATTTAACAGATGCAAGACCTGAGCTACAGCAGTTTGTTGGAAAACAAACTTACTGACCATTGGTTGCAACAGTTGCAAAATGAATTAACAGAGAAGCAGAAAATCCAGTAACTCAAGAAAACCATAAAGGAAAGTTAGTGCCAGGCTACCAACATAGCGATTAGCGGAGGCCAAAAAGCGGTTTTGATCTAATCTGACCACATCCACTTGGTCTCAGTTTCCAAAATTCCTTCTGGTTAATATTTTGTGTTTTTGGCCACAATCATTAAGGTAAATTCTGTTCAGCAACCAGGGTTTTGTGGCAGCAAGCACACTCCCAGTTAAACCATGGAAAATTCAGTTACAGTTGCCATAGGACCATAAGTCTTTAATATGATGGACTTGCTGATCAGTGGCACCAAGTTCTAATTAAATTGATTTCACAAAAAGTGCAAAATACCTAGGGGGATAATTTGAGGCACTATACATTCTACAATTTGTTAATGACATTTTGAATTATTTTGTCAACACACCATTCAGAATCCATTCCCGAACTGCATTAGCAGACTTTCTGAACCACTTACACTCACTGCATTGAGCCACCTTAGCACCAGTAGTGCGTCGACGGGTGTTTGCACATGCTGCTGAAGCTGAGGAGCACGAGCAAACAGTAAGATTACACTTGCCGAACAGAGGCACTGACAGTTCTCCAAAACGTTTGACTTGGCTGGAGGAGTTTGTCAAACATCAAGAGCCACAGACCGACCAAAGAGTAAACATGACAGACGAGTGGATGAAATACCACACATACCAGTTAATCTCAAAATATGCACTAAGGGAAGTGATGACTGCAGTTAACAGCTCAAACTAAAGAGAAATTATTTTAAGAATTTTATTTCTTATGTTGCAAGTGATATACCAAGTGTGTTTCTGTTTCCAACTAAACCGCTTATTTTACAAAGTTACAATTTAAACATTAAAATAAACATTGAAGGCAGCATGCTATATGCATAGAAGGGAAACCATATAAATCCACATTTTCAAAGAAACTCAAATTTGCTATATTTTTGAAGTAATTCGATTTGACAAAAACTTGACAAAGTGCAAATGGACAATTAAATAACTGCACAATCCTCTGATTCAGGCACTTGGAACTATCATGTAAACGATAGCATACACTTAATTTTGACTTAATGAATACTAGGCAGGGTAGCTGGACATGGAGAGATGTTTTCAGTTGCTCAGCCCCATCTGCTGGTTGTGTTACTAACTTTTCACAGGACTAATTTATGGTCATTTCAACATGTTACAGTGCCATGTAACAAGATTACTCTGGATTGAAGAGGTCAAAAAAATAAATCAAGATCATGAGACCCGAGGGCTAATCTGAGGACTGAAGACTAGGAATGTTTAAATAAAAAAAAGGAACAGATAAAGGAAATAAAAAGGAAACAGACTGAGACAACTTGTCCAGAAAAGTGAGGGACTGTGGGAAGACAACAAAAGGGGGGGATAAGAACATTATTTGGGTGTTCTAAGAATGTTTGCGTACAAAGAGAACAGCGCATAGCAATACGGTTGAGCATCCAAGCAGCGGAGGTTTATCTGGGATGCGTGCCAGCTCAGTTCCATTTGGTGCTTTGTTACAATCGGCAGATTAGCCAAAACATTCAGCACGTCAGATGACCTCGCCTACTACGAGGGAGGAGCCAGGTGTCCAGTCGCAGATCTAGATGGGAAGAGAAAACTTTTGAATAAAGGTGTGCACTTTTAACATCTCAAATACACACTTTTTTTACTCAGCATTTCCAAATCCTGGCCCTGGTCGAGCAAGGGTGCACAGATGGATTTTTGCCCTGGCACTATCACACCCGATTGGAAGTGATGAAGTCTTATTTAAGTTTAATCAAATGCATAAATGCTAAGGCAAACAAAACACATTTGGGACACCAGGAAGCAGAAAACAATCTTGCATGAAAATGGATGCCTTAAATTGTAATGACACTGACTCGATGTTGCTCTTTAACTGGTGCACAGTGCGCTTGTCCAGGTAACGGCAAAAGAGGGTGAGAAGGTTTGAGGGAAGGAGAAGCGGCTCCACCAGAGCACTCTGGGACAGCTGGGATGCCACCAGAAAGACAGTGTCCGTCCTGGGAATTAAATTCAAACATTACAAAAGAGTAGGACTATCGATAGCAATGGGTGTGGACTGCGCCTCACTGCACGTGCATTTACCGCCAAGGACAATTATCAGTATGGACGGATAGAAGGTTCTAAGGTAGACATACCAGGTCTCAAAGTCACCGATGCTGGGCTCTAGGGGTACATCCGAAGACAGAAGCCTTTCCCCTTGGGACAGCAGGGCGTAAAGTAAAGACAGACCAAACTAAAAGAAGAAAAAAAAGAAAATGAAGCATGCACACAGAATATTGCTCTCTAGCACAGCGCATATGAAGTATAACAGGAATTGAACAAAGTTACACGAACCTTGCTCTGACACGCAAGCGAGAGGCAGTCGCTGCCGTCACTGGAGTCGGGTGATGACGCTGTGAAATCTTTGAGGACCCCGATTAGCTGACTGAAGGTCATGGCTCCGATGACAGTTCGAAGAGGTGGGTACAAGACTGGAAGGGACTGCCCCGTGGATGTGGGGAACGCAACAGATGCATTGAAAAGAGTTATTATTCTTCAATCAAGCAGGGTGCATATTGATCAGGCATCCGCAGGTCCACATTCAGTAACACAAACAACAAGTGACTTGATAACATTGAGACAGGCTTGTTGTTCTACATCAAGTACATTCATCTCAGAAAATGTCCCACCCTAGGCAGATCCCCCACCAAGGTGTTCATTTTCCACCATTCCAGTATGCAATAGGTCATATTGGGAAGTGGGTGAACTGCTTTCCACAATCATATGAGAGATTAGTTCTAAAATAGTAATTTATTTTGAAAGGTAGGACTTTTCAAATAAAAGCTTGAGATCAAAGTTACTGTTGTATGACACGAAATGGGAACAACAAGGGGCAGAGGACCTATGCAAAAAAAAGAATACCGACCTCGTCTGTGTCTCTGCTCATGAGGATGGGCAGGTGGAACGTCACCACACGCAATACTTTCAGCGCTGCATCATGGGATAGGAAAGGGAGGAGCCGAGCCATTAGCCGCTTGCCTTTGGAAACCAGGAGACAGGGCAGAAACTCATCCCCAGCCTCTCTGAGGTGAAACATATCATGTGCTGCATTAGTGTATAAAATAGGACTGTTTCAGGAAGGAAAAAGGTCATCTGAAATTACACAAACATGACTATTTTTGTAGCTCAAGATGACCAGGTGTAATATGAAGACTCACAAAGGGCTGGGATTCTGAAACTGGGAGTAGATATATTCCACTTTCCTCTGAGTCCTCTCCATCAGCCTACTCTCCTCACCCTCTCCTAGCACATGGGCCTTCATCCTCTGCCCCTCCTCCACCTCTAAGAGCACCATGAACAACTGCAGATTGCCGAAGGACCAGAAATTTGGACAGAATTAACTTGTCAAAAAGGTATGGTTTTTTTTGCAAATTGAGCACAAAACTTATCAAAATGATGTGCCTGGAACCACATTCTTAAAGACAGCATATGAACAAACACCAACTCGTCACTTTCCTTACTTTTTCAATTTTCTTCAGCACGTCCAACCGTTGTTGTCGGAGGTCTTTTAGCTCCTGTTGGATTAGACCATTCAAAGACAAAAGGATTTGCAACGGAGCTTCCAAATAATCAAGTACTTAAATTGGTCGCCCTCTCACCTCATGCGGACAGTGGGCGGTAACTGCGTCGATCGCCCTCCTGGGATTGAAACACGTCGACACAGTCACCTGGCCCAGGGAGCCCTCAATGTGCACCACTGGAAAAAGAGCAACTCTCCGGTTGAGAAAATCCAACATTCAGCAGTGCACATACAACAGTATCCAAAGAACGCTTTTACACCATAAAAAGAAAAACAAGAGCATGAGGGCCATTGACAAACCTGGCGTGTATGAGTCAGTCTTGGTGACGTAGGGGGTGGTGAGTTTGGGTGGCTCCCTCTTGCCCCTCATGCCCAACTCCTCCTCTGCCAGCTTGTTCTCCATTCGCCGGTAGTATTCCTAGAAAATAAAGGGAGGGGACACCGGTAACTTCCTGTTTCTTCATCACTCCAGAAGTTCATTTGGGGGAAAAAAATTAAAATAAAAAAAAAGATTCACTTGAGTGTCACTTGAGTGGTGGGAACTACATCTAAGGTCAGGAGCATATAAGAGGACAATGTAGAGCGATGTGCCAGCCAACCTACAGTACCTGGTAGTAGTAGTCATCCAGGTTGGGATTCTCACTCTGGAGCTGAATCATTTGGAGTCTGATAATCCACTCCTTCTCTTTGGCTGACATGATGTTACAGTAGGGGTCCCAATCAGGTTTTCTAGAGTGGGAACAACAGCTTCAGTTGTAGGCCTCTAGTATCAAAAGCAACATAAATAACTAAACAAGTCAAATGACAATTTTGAATTCCATTATTTTAATTCCAGTTCCATTATCCAATTGCACACCTGAAGCAAAAATGGAAAGTGGATCTGAAAGCCAAATTAAAATTAAGATTATTGAAAAAAAATGAACAATGTGACTAAACATGTCAACACATGGTTAAAGTCGGTTTCAAAAAGTAACAGTTGCAAAATAAGATGAGTTATTACAATATATACTATTCAATACATTCCAGAATGCCACACCACAATAAAAACTAAATCTAAACAATGATAACTACATTGTAGTCAAGGCAATAGTTATGATTATGATTTATGAATGGATACTGTTGGTAAAATGAGTCATCTATGAATTGAACTAACCACTTCCTTCAACCAGTCACAGAAACCAAACAAAAATCCTTTCAATCTTGTTCCACCTCAAGGAGAATCCAACAAGTCAGTGACTAATGTGAGGAGTGATGAAAAGCTACGTACGTATGATTTCATTTCATCATAAACTATGTCCTGGGATTTAATGAAAAAGTAGCCATTTTAATAGGTATGCATAAATGTATTGCTTGTACAAAGTTGTGGCATGCTATAAAGCAAGCAGTTTAAAGAGAAAAGGCTGAAAATCTAATGACCCAAGGCAGGTCAAGCATGACATGATCTGTGCCAGGCGTGTGGGTTCTATTATTGCAAAATGGGATTTACTTTTATTCTCTGTAAACCCTAGACACTGAAATCTCAAAACATTGGCAATAGCTGTCCTGGGGGTGAAAACTGCTAACAGGCAGACCACAGACAAGCATCTTGTGATCCTTTTATCAAACGAGCTACTGTGGAAGATGACTAGCAGATTCTACTCCAATGAGGAAAGAAAAGTTGTTCTAGTATACCCGCAATTGCCAAAACTGAATAACTGGAAGAAAAAAAATAAAATAAAATATGCCAGGAAATATAATGGTTAAGCAGTACAAGTGGAATGTCAACACATCCACAGCAACTACTTTTCCTCTAACAGTTACAGGGTTAGTAGAAGGGATGAAATAGCAGATTAGTACCCTTCAAATAGTGGCCTGCTTGGTAAATGTCTTTGCCATTTATCTTTTTAGTCTTTCAAAATATTCATAACAAATGTCATTCTCAAAATACATAATTGTCAGGAAGAACCCAGAATTACAATAAGATACCACCTACATAACCACATGTTGTCCTGGAGGGTTGCCATCAAAAAGCATTTGTACAGTAGGTGCTTAAATTTGTTTGCCAAGCGTTATGGGTAATTTCAATGGAACCGGGTTCTATTGTCAGATGAGACCAAAACAGAGCTTAATGGAAGCAAATACCTGAGGTGGGTTTGGCATAAACACTGAACCATGCAGAAAAGTACCTCATTTACATAAGAGCTCTGATTTTCTGGGTCTGTTTTCCTTCCAATGGCCCTGGTCAATTCGTTAGGACACAGGAAGCTTCCAAATCAATCCCAGCAGCACCTGGTCTCCAATTAGGGGACAATGCTTAGCGTCAAATTCAAACGATCACTGGAGCGCAGGGTCCCATGCGCCTAGCAGTGAGGATATGGCATAAGCAGCAGGAATCTACAGCACTGGGAAAAATGAGGAGTAGTTTAAATTTTTCTTAAATCAGCATCTCTACCATTGTGGCAGCAATTCCATTCCAGCTGGAGGTCAATAGTTGTGCAAGTTGAAACTCAGTTAATCTGAATGAAAAATGACTATTCAGCATGACAAAAAAAAAAAAGTTGAAAATAATATCTTGAGTGAGGAAAAGGCTTTTTATTCTGGCTTTACTAGCAGAGGGATACAGTGAGTGTCAGGTCGCTTCAATCCTGAAAATTTCAAAGACAGCGGTTCATAAGAACAAAGTCAAGCAACAGATATTGGGGACAAAGCAACAGAAGGTAAAAGGCTAAATTGACCCAAGTTGACCATCAACTAATTCAAATGTCACTCAACCATAGGATGACATCAAGTCACCAACAAAAAGAATGGCAAACCGCAGCTGGGGCATGGCGAGGTGCAAGGCTAAAAACCGAGTCCTAGGGGCAGGGCAGAAGTCGTGCAAAGCTAATAAAACCTTAATCAATGAAAAGCAAAGAAGAGCCAGGCTGAAGTTTGCAAAAGACCATAAGGATTGGACCGTAGAGGAATGAAGTAAGATAATATTCTCTAACAAGTCAAATTTTAATCTACTTGGTTTTTCCTGCAGGACAATGCTCCATGCCATACAGCCAGGTGAAACAAGGTGTGGATGGAGACCTCCAGATCAAGACCCTGTCAAGGCCAGCCCAATCTCCAGACCTGAACCTAATTGAAAACCTCTGTTATTTGGTCAAGAGGAAGATGGAGGGTCACAAGCCATCAAACAAAGCAGAGTAACTAAAATATTTTGTGCCAGGGGTTTTGTGGTGGAGAGCATAAAGACAAAAGCTGTGATCATAAAATACAAAAAAGAAAATCAGGGTTATTCCACCAAATATTGATTTCTGAACTCTTCCTAAGTTAAAGTAACAATATATTGTGCATGCATTATTTGAGGTCTGAAACCAATGCAAATGTGTTATTCTGATCAGGGTTCTACAAATATATACTCTAAATGACAATATTTTTATTTGGAATGTGGGAGTAATGTTGTCAGTAGTTCAAAGAATAAAAACACATTTTACTCATACACATACATATGAATAGTAATACCAAAGAAATTGATCATTTTGCAGTGGTCAACATTTTGTCAAGAGCTGTACTTTCCCCATGGCATAACGGCATGGAAAAATGTTCAACACACATTTGGTTCCTTGATACTGAGCAAAAATACTTTACATTCATTAAGGGATCCAGTTCACCCTATCATATTACAGAGAAACATTAGAATTTAGTTTGACTGGCCTATGAACACTTCAGACCTCAACCCCCCTTGTTAAATGTTGGCTGCTATTATTTAAATACAGCATAGCACTTTGTTTTAAGCATACATTCATCAAAACTGCATACAGTACCTCACCTGAAAGAAATGTTTGAATTTAGTTACTCTCGGGCCCCTGAATGGCACATCCGAAAAATCACTGCAAAACCAGGGTTTGAATCTTGCTCGCAGGTTAGAGGGCAATGTAATAGCCTGCACTGCCCAGTTTTGGTGGCAACGTAATAAAAAATGGGCGGCTTGCCTCATTGCTCTCTAGCAACTTGAGTCTAAGGGTCTTGTGAGTACAATCTAGGTACAAATTGGACACATGACTGGGCAGGAAACCGGTTTAAAACGTATTGAATGAGTGAGACCGGTGGAACTTCCTGAGGAAATGCTAGTCAAGTCTGAAGTAGAAGCATGTGACAAACCTTTGGCATCGCTGTTGACGTTGACTCAACAGTCGTCTGTGTTGGGGGTGAAGTTGTGTCACAGGACCAGGGAACCTGTGGGAGAGGTTTTTGAGAAATGAAGCTAAAAACAATGACATTTAAGCCATTTTCGGTATCACTGACACAGATTAAGCCCAGACTAAAACATTTTAATAAATACAAGCTCAAAGGTGTTTCCTATTGACCTTGATTTTTGTCCTAGACTAGGCTTAAGTGTACACTTTAGTAAGAGATGGCACAGCAGCATAAAGCAGTCTCAAGTATGTTTTCCATGCCAGTATTCTTCCCATAAATTAGAGACAAATGTATATTTAAAAAACAATTACACAGCATTAGCCAGCAGATCTGGTCACGTTTGTCAACCCATGTGGCTTTCCTAGCATTAATAGCAAAGGATAAAGGTTTGTGTTAGGGAGTAATATTTTGAAAGGGTTACCAAAATATTCTGCTATTCAACAAGTCAACACTGAAACAAAATACCATGACCAAAATACTTAAAGGCTAAAATACTTAGTCCATCTCTAGAGACCGTGGATGTTAGTTTCCACAATACATTTTAAATCAAGAAAATTAAGCACCACTATAGCCAACTGTCTTGGGCTTGGGTACAAGAAACACCTTGATGACAGAGCGAAGCAAAATAATGTTTGAATGGTGACAAAAGCACCTAGTGCAACTTCAAGCTTCAAAGCACCACACATTTTCAAGCTTTGAACTCAGAGGATTGTATGGTTGGAGCAATTTTGCCAAAACATGCCATAAATAATCCTTTCCCACATTCAAACATGGAAGTCGTTTAGTGATGTTTTGAGGTTGCTATGCTGCCTCTGGCACTGGAGGCCTTGAATGAATGTATGACATCATGAAATCAGGAGACTTCCAAGGCATCCTGGAGTGCCATGTTGAGACAATTTCTCCATCAGGATAAGACCCCCCAAACACTTCAAAAAGCACACAGAAATGGTTCCAAAACAAATGACATTCTAATGTTATGAAGTTAGCGATGTGCTCAGATCTGAAAACAGCAGTTGGGAAGCACTCTTCAAATCTCAGAACTGGGACAGTTTTCTTAAGATGACCAGGCCATTTCAATAGTCCAGCATTTTTCTTAGCAGAGGATGGGCAATATACACCCAAGGCTTACGGCTAACAATTCAAACTGCTTAGCAATGTAAAAATGGCAACACCACTTTTACCCAGCTCATCTATGCTGCATCCATCTAATGCAATATCTGCATCAGTCTTCTATAACCAAATTTCAGAAAAAGGATGCCCGAATTGAATTGAGATACTCGGATCATAGCTAGGCCCAACTCAGATAATATCCAAAACCCAAGCACCCTACAATGAAAACACGTCGATTGTCAACACAAACAGTATTACTTAACATGTCAACAAACCATTTCTGGAGACAGGCATTTTTTGGTAAATTACTTGAATTTGCCAGGTTAGGTTTAAGGCAACATCTTGAATCATGAAAGACTGAGAAACATTCTACAATTTGGACTCTTAATATGTTCACACAGCACAGCAAGAAGAGGACTGGTCACCCCTCGGAAGCCTGGTTCCTCTCTAGGTTTCTTCCAAAATATTGGCTCTCTTAGAGAGTTTTTCCTAGCCACTGAAGTTCATCACTATGGTTGTTTGCTCCCTGGGGTTTAATGCCGGGTGTTTTGTGAAAGCACTTTATGACAACTGCTGCTGTAAAAAGGGCTTTATAAAAAAATTTGATTGATTCTTAAAGTGAAACAAGAAACAAATCGCACCCTCAGTAAGATTACTCTAAGGTCAGGAGAGATGAATGCACATGACCCATGGCTGAGTGGAACCCCATTTCCTTCCAAAGAACAGGCACACAAGGTCTAACCAAATATGGCCGAGACAATTATCCCCAACCTCTTAAATGTTGAAATTCATAAGGCAGTACTGCCTTATGGCACCCACTTGGCCTGTGACTGGCCAAGGGAGCAATTCATGATTTAACTTACATTGATAAAATCCTGTCAGGTCCCTGCTAGTGTAGGTTTTCCATCAAAATACTGTTTTGACTCATCTTATTGTATGTTGTGTTCAACCAGTTACTTGTAACTTTTGGAACAGGTTTCAGCAGCCTTAATGTAGGGCTTAGGGTTTTAAATTGGTCATGCAACTCATCTCATTGACCACTAAATCATGTTTTGCCATTTTTTTTGAGGAAAGGACAGAGGCACAGCATTTAACTAAAACATTGCTAGATCAAATCCATGAGCTGGCAAAGTAAAATAAAAATCTGTATCAGACCAAGTCATTTCACATCAGGGTAGAAATTCCATGGCTTATGCCTCCTGATGATCCTGTTGAGCATCTCCAAATGATTTAAATCAGGAGAGAATGTGCCAATTATAAAGAAACTTTAACATTGAGTTAGTTTCAATAGGAATGCCCATGCCATAACAAATTACACAGTAGGGATGCTTTCCATCATTTAGTTTTTGTTTCTTCCGGCTAGTCAACTGCCCTCATATGGGGTCCCAAGTATCTGTATAGATTGACAAAAATGAAAACAAGTAGCATAACAACCCTCCATGAATAGTTACATAACCCTATTCTTGGGAGATTCCTCACACAGGTATGGAATAAAATATTATTTAAGCACAGACCTGAATTGCTGCACAGGATTGGACGAGGGGCTGTAGAAGGGGAAAGGTCTTGGGGAGTTGGCACCAAAGCGAAGCTGCATCATCTTGGGCGTCAGGGGTTGAGGGGTGGAAGGGCAGGGACGTGGGGAGGATGAAAGGAAAGCCCTTGTCTGTGTGACCAGAGAGTCCATTTCAACCACCAGCCAAACTAGAGAACTTCCTAACATCAGATGTAATCAACAGGCAGCTCACAGGCAGATGTACCCCTTTGTTTTCAGTAAGAGTATTTAGCTTTCATGTTATGCATTTCCAGTAACTACTCTCTCCTTAAGACCTGGATGATGTTATGCTCAAGTAAGCAAAGTGTCATCAGGAAGGAAGAGCCAATGAAACATTAAGTAAAGCTGCAGGAATTAATCAATAAAAGCTGCAGACTTCAGTTTCAGCAGATCACTAGTCACCTAAACAAAAACGTATTTCTTAAATTTCACAAAATTTAGCTTTCTCACCAATCAGGCCGGATATAACGGCACATAAATTAATGGGGAGATCTTTAACAGAGGATGCATATTTATCACAGCATTTCAGAATGGTTGTGCAGGCACTTCTAAAGTGGAGTTGGCTTTTTTATGGAAAAGCAGACCCCCCCCAAATTTCAGGCTCAGACAGCTGGTAAACCCCCGCAAAAAATAATGTTTTTGGGAGAGCATTGTTTGAATATGTAAATACCCCAAGGGTCAGTTTCACAGACAGTCTTGTTCTGGACAATTTTTAAAAATCAAACTCAATGAAGAATTGTGTTAGTTTGGACACTGACCTCTAAAATAACACGAGAAGATTAGAGAACTTTTTGCATCGATAACCATTAACCATGTTAGCTTTTGCTTTGGGCAACAGCGCTGATAAGTTACCACATTTGTTTAGTTCATTATCTATAACGCAAACCAATTGCAAAAAAACATGGAAAGACCATACTTAAACAGTTGGGCCACAAGGTACCTTTAAATCATTGACATAGATATTTTAACACCATTTTTGTAGCCAATTTTTAACTATTGAAAACAAGAGACTAGTTATAATAACCTGGTTGTAAGGCTGTTGTTGGGTGAAAGGTCGACGGGAAATAATTGGAGACCTGGGCATCAATGGACTCATCTGAATAAAATAAAAAATACAATAGTAAAGATTAACAACCTACAGTCATGCAAGTGGACATATGCGTACAGTATGAAGTCTCAAGGTTACCTTTACTGGTCAGTAGTGGGCTCTTAATTTAAAACTTGCAATTTAACAAATAAAACATACTTTGCAACCATTATTCACCAGAAAGCAACAGGAATGCAATTGCACAGTGCAGAAAAAAATAAAATAAATGCTTTCAACTGCTCTTGCCCACATTGGCTGCATCAGTCTTCAAGGGCTTTTATGAACACAACACCCACTTCAAACCCCCCTTAGGAATTTTGAAATGATTGCAATCTTTGACCCAAACATTCTATAACCCTCCATTTTGTCCACATGCCATTCAGATGTTACTTTGCTTTAGCGTTTTAGAAGATTGTCCTGTCCTAAGATCCAGGTTCAGCATTAGATTTCACAGGCAACCTCACATTCCTCAAGAATAATATGGTAAAATATATAAAAGTTCATGGCTGACTCGATGGCAAGTTTGCCAGGCTTAAGGTTCTTTAGATCAGGGGTAGTCTTAAAAACACCAGTTGAGTCAAGATATTCAAGAGCAGAGCCTTCTTCCTTCCTGACCTACTATGTACAGTAAGTTGGTGCAGTCTTTCAGAGTACTGACTCATGAATATCAACTCTTTGGCAAAAGGCCCCTAGAGCCCATTGAGGCTACCCTTGGGTTCTGAAAGTCTTCTGGGAACATCTTTTGGTCACCTCTTGGTCTGAATTTTGCAAGACAACCGGCCCCATGTAGACTACCAGTCAGGAATTTCACTCCATTTGTAAATCTGTCAGTCAAATGTTACCATTACAAAGTACTTCAAATGGCTTTATAACACTTCCCAGACTCAAGAGCATCAAAGTATCTCTGAGGGCCTCAGATATACTTTGATTTAGGCATGGTGTTACCAGACACAAAATGAAACCAGAACAAGTTTCAAATGCCTGTATGGCTAGAACCTTAACATTATAGTAATTGTTTTATTAATTTCAGACTCAATTAATAAGTAACTTATTTTCTAATAATTTGCACCCATTTTCTTGCACCTGGTAGGGGCATAGTAATTTCTGCCATAGAAGGAAATGGCATTTGTTTATTTTCAGACTAATGGTTTAACTTTAATTTCATGTGATTTGTAAAGTTGGGTTAGCTGTATCAATAAACGTTATAGAGATTTAGCTGAAAATGTGTACAACAAATGAAGGCATTTTCATTTTATACTTTTTACATGACAGCAGATTGCCCAAGAGTAAGGGGTAACACCCACAGCCTGTCAAGTGCATTCCAGTTTCTGCAAATTGAAGATTCATGCAAACAACCAAGCAGTAGACTATTTTAGGCCACATCCATCCACAACCACACTTGAGACCTAGAGCTAAAACTGCTGACATTACCTGAGAGGGGCATCTTTGCGCAAATGATCTGTTTGGGTATGACCCTCTGAGGCCCCCTCTTCTCCACCGGGAGCTGGACATTGGGTAATTTGGTCCTCTGCTAGACATATGACTGTCCATTACACACACAATGGCTGGGTCCTGCCATCAAAACAAACACTCAAAATGTGCAATACTAAATATATAAATCCTTAAGTTACAGTGGTATTTCTTAAGGGCCTTCAGTTCGTTAGTGGCTTTTCACATGTAATACCAACTACCTGAAGCACTGATCCAGTGATACATCTGGTTCTGCCGTAAGATGGAAACAGCCTCTGTAATAACAACATGGCAAATCGTCGTAAATACATTTAAGCTGAACAGGTCTGCATCTGCTGATATAATGTCTGGTTGTTTGGTTCCCACCTACAGTGCAGTCCACAAATATTTAGTAGACACTGACAAATTTGATGTTTGGGCTCTGTACTCCAGCACACTAGGGTAAAACAAAGATGGCCAGACTTATTTTGAGCCATAAACTGCAAACTGCGCAGGAATTACACACCATGTTATACATAGTCAGATAATTAGCAGATCAACTGTTTCATCCCCCACCTCACTTTTCTGCCATAGTCAATTTTAATATTAGTCTAATTTGTCCACAATAACCTATTCCAGAGCTTTCCTCTGGTAATTGTTTTAGGCCATCTAAAGGCTAGCTACTGTTGCACATTACCATCCAGACTGCTTGCCATTGGTGGATGGTAGCAATTGAAACAACCAAGGCTATTTCCTCAACAGCATTTCTGATCAGACAGTTCCTTGCTACATCATGATGGCCAGCTTGACTGGCATGGAAACATTTGGCCTTTGTGATACCACTAACCAACTCCAAATGCAAAGCCTAGAATCAACACTAGAGATTAACAACCCCCAAGCACTTGCACTAAGGATGCAAACAAATGCCTGCCTAATAAAACAAAGCAAAAGCATGTAGTCCAAATATTTTGTTAACTTTAGAGGCACTGTGCAGAATGCTGTCTCTATCATTTACAAGACTGAACTTAAAACATTAACTGAAAATGTCTTCTGGTCATTTACGTTTGTATGCTAGTAGTACAGTAAACATTTTACATATGGCCCTCTTATATTCAGAGGGTGGTATATTTTCTAAATGATTCATACGATACAAGACCCTGAAAATAAGCTTTTCTGGCTGGGCACTCCCGACAGCCTGTACATTAACCCCATTATTGTACATTTTAAAAACCAGTGTCTGGAGTACAGAACCAAAATAAGAAAATGGGGACCACAATCCAAATATATAGGGACTGTACTGTAGCATACATAATATGAATGTACAATCAGGAAGGCATCTTGATAAGACCATTTGCTAAATTATTAAAATATAAAATCCACGCTCACAGAGTCTGGATCCGGATCATCCCAATGGGAAACACTACCAAAGTCCACTATAGAACTGTCCAAGCGCTAAAACAAATAAAGTGTAAGTGATATTTAAATAGCAAAATCCACTTGCAGTCTTTAATACAAATGGTAAATCACATCTTCTAGGACCACTTCAGTCATATCCAGTTCCACAAACCATTTCATAAAAATAAAAATAAAACGGAAAACTACAGACCACACAAGAGTAATGACACACCTGTAGACTTTGCCGGCCCTCCACAGTTGTCACCACAGCAGGGTCTTCAAACATCTGCGCCATTGCTTGACCACCCCTTCCCCTGGCCCGTAGGCCCGGGGGGCACTGTATTGGCAACTGCGGCTTGGTTCTAGGAGAAAAAGAGGGGGAACTGGGAGAGAGGGATGGCAAGGAAGGACTGGAAGGTGGTTCTGGTGGCTGTTCATCCAATTGCGGCAGAGAGTTGATGGGGTGCCCGTCATTCTCCACACCTGTATCCATATCTGAGGGAGGGTGGAGGGGGTGTGTTTAGATAACGTTTGTTTTACTCTTGACATTTGCTACCACAAGCTTAAAAACACAAGAAAACATACACACCCGATCCAAACGTCTCATCGTTGTAAATATTAATTTCTTCATCCTCCTCTGCCATAGCTGCCAATCCACACTCCTCCATATCGATCCCTCCTTCCTCTGTATCGCTCCATTGGTCTCCGTTCTCTGGCCACTGAAGAGGTGAGACTGCTTCTTCCGTCTCCTGAAAAAGTTAAGTAAGGAAGGTTCAGGAGTGACAACTGCTCATACTGTAATGCTGTAGTGTGAAATAAATTAATTTCCATAGTCAAGCAATTCAGAATCAACCTGATTCCAGCAGCACGTGTAGGCTAGTTGTTTAACAAACGATTACCGTTTTTGGGGACTGTAACCTACTTCAAAATAAAGGTGTATCTAATCTTCACAAGAAACGTAAAAATGCCAACTTACTTGTATTGCTGAGTCATTCATTGAATACTGTATTCCCGGAAACCATTACACTTCAGATTACCTTCTTCCTTGCTCTTTTCAGACATTTTAGAATGGTAATTAGCGAATTTAAATAAACACACCTGTGCACTGAAGGGGTGGAGCTTTGGGAAAATAGACACGCCAATATGAGTATTTAGTTTCATGTTTGGTATTCTGAGTTTGCTCCTCAATAAATCTCATAACAAATGCCCTATAAAAACGGCAGCAATATGTATAAAGCCAGGTGCGGGTAAAGAGAAAGGTACGCACTTTCATTTTATCAACAATTGCGTTAGCGGACCTCAAAAGGTTGCAACAGGCTGTTTTCTGGTTGAGAGATTTTCAAGGAAGTGCATACCATGGCAACAAAAAATTATGTATTATTTTGTGTCAACCTTATAATACCATTCCCTCCAACGGAAAATACGTAGGTCAACAGATCTTTTTCTTCTGAAATGTTTTACGTATTTCTCTTGTTAAATCACTTAACTATTTAATAATCTGCTTCATTTTGGTCACTAATCCTCCTTATTTTAACTACAACTTGACATTTTGAATCTGCCTGATTTATCCTATACAACTACTTGTTAATAGCTCACTATAGCCACATGAGTTACGTATCTACAAACAAGTTTGCTGTGTTCCTTTACCACTCTTGTTCTAAATTCCATCTGTATTTTTAAGAAATGTTGTTCCTATTCCGACTTTGTCACTTAATTCACAAACAAATTTAATAGCTTCATACTCAGAGGACATAAACCTCTAAAACCGCATATATTTAGTTTTTCTTTAAATATCCTCTTGGGCAATTGAATTTTACCCAAATTAATCCTTCTCAGGGACGCAGACCGTAATCCAAGTGTTTGTTTAATGTTTTAGCTAGTTTACATTCAAATAATTTATTATGTCATTTTTTTTATTACGTCACATTGTCAAATGCATAACCTACTCAGTCACAAACAGCAATTACTTAACTGCTTAACAAATATTTATACGTTCTCTATAGGATTTGTCTTTCCATGTCTCCGCTAATGGTTCAACGTTATTCTTAGCTAACGTTAGCTAAGGGTTCCTGATTGGTCTAAGTCTTCTGTCGCTTTTTTGCATTTTTCATAGTGTATGCTGTAACAGAGAAGGGAGGAGTTGTTAGTTTGTCGTGCTGGTCTCAAGCTGCCATTATGGTTTCTTACAGTAAATGAACTTTGCTCCCTATGATCAAACGGGATTGCTGGAACAGGACTGGCTGGAATTGTTGTAGCTGTTAGGGTGTCACTATGATTGGCTTTTAGTGTGGCTGTTAGTGAAATAAAAAACATTTATGAAAAATGTTGAATCATAACTGTAGAAAAAACAGCAAAGTGAAAAAACATGATTTCCTACATTAATGCAATTCTTCTGTTTCATAACTAACTTTCTCGATAGTACTAAATACCAAGATTGACTTACTAATTAATCAATATATTTAGGCCAACCAAATACCTCCCCAGGCCTGGGCCCGGGACAGCGTTACCGATTGTCCCCCCTGTCGGTGTCACTGATCCTTCTATATAGATTTTTGTCAATAGCTCACTGTCCACATGAACTAGGGATATACTAAAAAGTATGTCTACCATTACTTCTCCTTTCGAGGGTACACCTGTTATTTTTTTCAAAATTCCATCTCTTTATTTTTTATATATTATTTCAACTAAGAACTTCCGATGTTCTGGAAAAGGAAACCAGTGGTCTCTTCAGCAAGCACCAGATTGGCCAAGAAAAACAACAGCAGTTAATGACAGAAAAATTAGAGCTGTGAAAAACAACCTTAAAATCAGTGTCATTGAAATCACCTACATCATGCAGAATATTGGGGTGAAAATGTCTTCTGCTGACAGTAGATTGTGACAACACAATTACAAAGGCTACACTGCAAGATGCAAAGGCCAGATTTGAATTTGCTAAGTACAGGGAATAGCCAAGACAGTTTTGGAACAGAGCTGTTAAGTCAGATGAGACATTGATAAACCAATATCAAGTGATGGGAAAGATGATTAATTCATAACAATCCATTGATGCTTGGCGGAGGTAATGAACTTCCTACCCATTTGCAGACTCAAATGCTAAAGAAAAAAATTGGATTTAAAAACATTGCAACTTGCAGAGGACCTAAAATATTTAAGTAGGCTGTTCCACAACTTTGGAGCAGCAACAGAAAAAGCACAATCTCCTTTAAACTTCAAACGTGACTGTAGCAACCATCATTCTTGTGTTCCAATATCACATTGTTTGCTAATCCAAGTTTATAATTTTAAAAGGATAATTTATCATTAGAAAACCCGTTTGCACTTCTGTTAGCACCACTGACAACGGTTGTGCTTATTAAAGGAGCAAAAAAACTGGCCTTCTTTAGACTAGTTCAGTATCTTCAACATCAGAGTTTGTGGGTTCGATTACAGGCTCAAAATGGCAAGAAACAAAAAAGTACCTTCTGAAACTCATCTGTCTATTCATGTTCTTGGAAATAAAAGCTATTCCATGTGAGAAATTTCCCAGAAACTGAAGATCTTGTACAACAATGTGTTGTACTCCCTTCACAGAATAGCGCAAAAGGCTTCTAACCAGAATAGAGAAAGGTGTGGAAAAGGTTGCCCCGGTGCACAACTGAGCAAGTGGAAAAATCAAGGCCGTAATTACAATATATATTCGGGGGTCACATCCCCCCAATATATTGATATATACACCGATGAGCCATAAAATTATGAAGACCTGCCTAATATTGTGTAGGTTCCCCTTTTGCCATCAAAACAGCCCTGACCCATCGAGGCATGGAATCCGCTAGACCTCTGAAAATATTTCCGGAAGGGGTGCTCCTTGGCCTAGACACCGAGAAGAAAAGGGGTGATAACCCAGACTGACCAATTGGCCACAGTAGGTGATTTACGCTTAAGCAACATAGCCAGCCCATCCTGTTACCCAATTGTTCTGTCCGGTGGTTTTTGCTCGCACTCCACAGCAGCCCTGACTGATTCCAGAGCCGTGGGGAGCCTCATAGATCAGTCCCTGGTTACTGCAATACAGATACCGTTGAGCCATTTGAGGTCTTGGATGCCAATAAAAGCACTGGATGGTCATCCTGTGGGATCCGGCTCGATAAGTGTGTTCCACACCACCAGCGTCTTCTTCCTTGGGTACTACGTCGCTCCGGATGGCATGCAGATGAAAGAGCTGAAAGTGGAGGCGATGAGGTCATGGCCAGTCCCAAAGACCATCAAAGAACTACAGTTTCATCGGGTTTGCCAACTTCTACTGCCGGTTCACCTTAGCACCATCTCAGCGCCACTCACATTGTGGTAAAATTTCTCTGCTGGACCCAAGACGCAGAGAGGGCGTTCTTCCATCGTAAGGAGAGATTCACCACAGCACCCTGACCCCCTCAAGCCCTTCACAGTGGAGCTATATGCGTCTGAAGTCGGGCTGAGGTCGGTCCTCTCCAAGCAGCATGGAAACCCCCCAGTGCTACCCATGTACCTATTTTTCCAAGAAACTGTGTGCTGCAGAGAGGAACTACGACATTGCTGACCAGAAGCTATTGGCAGTGAAGTTAGCACTTGAGGAGTAGAAGTACTGGCAAGAGGGCCCCTGGGAGCTGTTTACTGTCCTGACAGACCACAGGAACCTCGAGTACATCAGGGCAGCGCAGCGTCTCATCCACTGGTAGGTGCACTGGACACTTCTTCAAGCGCTTCCAGTAGCTTCCTGACGTTCCGCCCTAGTACGAAGAACGTCAGGGCAGACGCATTCTCCCGCCTCCACAACCAGGGGGCTGAACTGCCCAGAGACATGCCCATCCTCCCCCCTTCGTGCATTGTGGGTCTTGTCTTCTAGGACATTGACACAGACATTCAGAAGGCAGGGAGACGGGACCGTGCTCCGTGTTCGCACAGTCTAAGCCAAACGGCTCCTACGGGGAAGCTTCATCCCATCCCAGTACCTCAGCGGCCTTGGTCACACCTGTCAGTGGACTTCGTTAGTGATCTACCACCCACAGAGGAAAAAATAACCATTGCCTTGTCTGGACACACGGTGGTGGACAGGTTCTCGAAAATGTTCAGATACATCCCATTACCAACCTCCCCTCTGTCCTCCAGACTTCTACTCACGAAGGTTGTCCAGCTGTATGGGCTTCCGGAGGACATTGTGACAGATTGTGGCCCGCAGTTTACATCCCATGTCTGGAATGCCTTCATGTCCAGGCTGGGGGTTGCGGTCAGCCTCACATCCAGGTACCACCCGCAGGCTAACAGGCAGGGGGGCTACCAATTAAGAACTGGAAAGGTTACTCCGGTTCTACCTCATGAACCATCCAGGTGGGTGGATCCGCTTTCTTCCCTGGGCGGAATACACTCAAAACTCCCTGCGCCATTCCTCCACAAGTCTAACCCCCTTCTAGGTGGTGCTTGGATTCCAGCCGTCGCCCCTGGATGGGGGGTTCCAGTGACATCCAGGCCGTGGAGTTGTTCAGGAAGTCTGACGAGGTCTGGTTGGCCATCCATGTCCGCCTGCAAGAGGCAGCCTGACGTAAAAAAAAGGCAAGCAGACAGACAGCGGGGCGACACACCTGAATACCGCCCAGTGTACATGGTGTGGTTATCCACGAGGGTTCTTCCCCTTGGTCTGCCCTGCCGTAAGCATGAGTCCTGGTATGTGTTTCCTTCAGAAGGTAAATGACGTAACATTTACAGTTAACACCCCCATACGATGAAAACTCTCCCACCTTTCATGTCTCTCTCCTCATCAATCAAGCGGAGGTTCCTGGTCTAGTGGGGGGATCCGGCTCTGCAGGGTGCCTCCATCCCTGGTGGAGGTAGCTGGAGGTCTGGTGTACCAAGTAAAATCGATACTGGACTCTCAGCTATGGCAAGGTCGGGTCCAATACCTGCTGGACTGGGCAGGGTATGGCTTATTATATATTGATTCTGTTAGTCACAGGGGCTCACAGATTGTTTCTTGTTGCGAATGTGAGGTGTTTTCCTCTGCTAGATAAAGTCTTAAAAATATTTTGCTTGAGTTTTGTCTTCCTTTTCTTCTTTTTCACAGCCTAATTTTTATTCACACATTACGCTTGCACCGTCACAATCAAGTTACCAGGAAAGTTAATTAGCAACACATTCACCCAGCAAACATCAATAGTGCTCATATGCGCATTCAACTAAAGTTACTGCATTTATTTTTTTGATTTGTCAGAAAGACCCAAATGCTATAAAATTGTCCATGTGTATCAACCATACAGACCCCTACCCTGATTCTTCCGCCAGGGGTGCTACAGTACATGATTCAATTTGCTAGTTTCAAAAGGATGCCATTCCCACCCTGTTTTTCCTACAGTGCTGATTTTATTTGGACCTGCCTCCTTTCTCATGATGAACAAAAACCCAAGACCTGGTAACACTTTAATTAACTGTAACTATGTCCTGTTTGCTAATTTATGCAAATTACTGTCAACAAAAGTATCACTTGAATCTTAAAAAGTGACTTTTCGCGAGCTAAACACCATTTTTAACCATAAATAATTTTCATACAGCTAGCAAGCACACCACATTTTTTCAGGAAATGTACTACTCTAGTTTCATATTGCCTTTTTATGTTGTTTGTTTGCCAACATCTTACTTTTGCTTAATTACTTACATTCACTTAAATCACCATTTGGGGTTTACAATGCAGATGCCCTGTTTATTCTACCTGTTGTTTATTTCTTTTGCCTTTTCTCAGTTTTTGCACTGACTTTTCTACTCCTGTTTTTTTAACTACTATGGTGTGTACTATATTTTTATTCCTGTTGTTTTCATTTTGGTTCATCCATAGATCTTTACTCTTATTCATACAGTTTCTTTAGTGTTCTACTTCATGTGGTTTTATTCTGTTTCATTGTTTCAGACAAATATTTGTACTCTAAGTACTGTTGTTTTTATTTTATTTTTTTCTTATAAATATGCAGTGCTTCACAAAAACATCTTGCCCTCACTATGTATCTGACACAGTCTCATTCAGCACTATTTCTTTTTGACATACACAGGCACACACATCTTAAACAGCAGACTGTTGAGTCAGATGTCTATATGATATACAGTGTGAGTGTACCATACCAGACCCTATTCCTAAACTCACCATATTGGAGGACCCTATTTATTGTTACTATGCAACTATATTTAGTGTTTGTTTCACTGCATGAAAAGGCCGATTTCAGAGTAAATGAAAATCTTTATAATGATGACAAGTTTTTAACTAGTCATAAGAGGTCCGCATTTGACATTTCTGGAAACTCCTTGATCATTGCACATGTAAATTAGTTCATAACCCCTTTTGTCCTCATTCTAAAGTGAATTAATTGTTGATCTTTTGGACACAAAAAGTGAAGAGGAACCCACTTATTTCATAAGTGGATATAAAGTATACACACCCCTGTTAAAATGCCAGATGTTTGTGATGTAAAAACATGAAGAAAATAAATCATGTCAGAACATTTTCCACCTTTTAATGTGACCTATACTGTGAACAATTCAATTAAAAAACAAACTGAAATCTGAGGGGGGAAAACTAAAAAACTCACACAAACGCATTGCTTCCCCAGAAGATGAATGTTTTGGAATGGCCCAGCCAGATCACAGACCTGAATCCAACTGAACATCTGTGGGGTGATCTGAAAATGGCTGTGCATAGATGTTCTTGCAATCTGACAGATTTGAAGCACTTTTGCAATGAAGAGTGGGCAAATATTACCATTTCAAGATGTGCCATACTAGTAGACTCCTACCCAAAAAGACTGAGTGCTGTAATAAAATCAAAAGGTGCTTCAGCAAAGTATTAGTTTAAGGTTGTGCACTCTTATGCAACCAGGTTATTGTGAGTTTTGAATTTTTCCTTCTCAAAGATTTCAGTTTGTTTTTCAATTGAATTGTTCACGTAATAGGTCACATTAAAGATGGAAAAGAATTCAGACAATTTATCTTTGTCAATTTTTTTTACATCACAAGAACCTAGCATGGGATGTGTAGATGTTTTATATCCACTGTATGTCATATGGATAGGTACATTTTGTAAAAGGGATCTATAAGTGAAGACTTGTAATTGGGCAAATATTTGTATACAAAAAAAGGATAATAATTGGGAAAATTGCAAGGAGTACCTTTGTGAGGAAAGGCAATGGAACCCAACAAACCTGTCTCTAGATCTCTAGCTCCTATGGATTTTGAGCAATTAAAAACAGCACTTTAAAATGATGAATAAATTAATAAAAGATACAATCTAGCAGTTAATTAACATAATTATGCAAATTAGCTTTTGTAAAATCAAATACTGTTCCATAATTTGCAGTGGGGATAGTCTAAATATGTGAAATAAAGTGGTTTTGTGTCTGTAACTCAAACAGTTCAAAAGATACAGCCTAATTGATTGTGTTCATTAATGCTAATTACGCTATTTAGCCTATGTAAAATCAACAAAGGTTTTGTTAAATGAACTGGGGATAGTCTAAACTTTTTATTGAGAGTCAGTTTTTATCTGTAGATACAGCCTAATATCAAATAAATGCTGAATACGCTAATCAATATAGGTAAAGACACAGCCAAATAGTTAGCCAACATTAATTATGCTAATTAGCATCCGTAAAATCAAAAAACTTTCATCATATGAACTTGGCATAGGCTAAACGTATGATACCAAGTTGGTTTCGTGTCTGTAGCAAGAACGGTTCAAGAGTCGTTCTCAGTTATATCCTAATGATGTAAATTAGCAATTATACAATTGTTAATAAACATGTCATATAATCCTTTTTTAGGATAGCCTCAAACCTTTTAAGTTGTTATCAAAGGTTGATTGGACCTAAAGTATCAACATTTTGAATTGAAACCTCACTGAAACACGTTAATTAATGCAAGCTTTGAATGTTATTAATTACAAAAGTGAACATAGTATCAAAAATCTGAATCCAAGCAACTCAAGTTGGGCCAGACAGAACATTTTGGTGTAGGAGATGCGCCTAGAATTTTTGATTTACCATTCAAATCTATGGACACTTTCACCATTGAAATACATTGGTAGCTCATTTAACTCAAAAAGATCTGCTCAAGCAATCCGAGTTCAAGCTCATGGGACGTTTTGGACTTTGTTTCGTGTTGATAGCATTCTCCATTTACGCTGTAGAGCTGGAGGATTAAGTATGGGATAAATCTATAGTTGTGCTTTGCTTTTGGCAAGCATACCTAATAAGACGTATAGGAGAAACCTATTGTTGCGCTTTGCCTTTGGCAAGCACATCAAATTATGTTAATGCATGGAATGTAAAATGGATGTTTGTTTTGTGAACAAATGTTCATTCTCTCAACTCATTCATTCACTCAATTCATTCAATCAATTCTGAAGTCAGGTTAACCCCAAATTCAATTTATTTTACTCTTTGGTATTTTTTTCATACATAATTGCATAGCACATTAGTGAAAGAGTATCATTTCATCTTTGGCACAAGAACTTCAATACAATGTAGCCTAAAATGGACAATATATCAATATAAAAAGGCAATAGCAGTGATAATTATACTTGGCAAAAGAAAGCAAATATATTAAATGTTTTTTATTAAAATCCTTCATCAAAAGCATCAGAACATTTTTCCATTCAATAACCATCAAAGAAATTCAATTTTGTTACTTATAAACAATTCAGTGGTCAATATTCAATTTCAATTAAAAGGTAATGTATTCACAGAGATCATGTGATTACAAATTTCCATTATTTTCTCTTTAGACAACATCCTCAAACACTTTGTTGTGGCTTGGTGATCTATAATTCACTCAAATCTTCAATCTCTCCCTTTCTAGTTACCAATATTATGTTATAACCTAGACAAAACAAAATGTCTGAAAGAGATTTATTTGACTTCACATCTTGACAAGAGCAGGGTCTTTTGTCATTTGCCATCACCCGAAGAATAAGGCCTGAAACCAGGACGGTGGACCTTGATTTTTCATTTGCTCATTTATGTTTTCCATTACAAAACATTTTTGCAACATTACCTTTTATGTGCCGAATGAACACTAAATACTCCTGGCTTAGGGGTTATTGTGGAAAAGAGCTGTGCTCAGCCAAATAGTTTGATGAAGCAGGGGTGGCAGTATGGCTTGTTCTCCTGCTCTTTGAAACAGCCCTTACTGAGTGGCTTCAGGCAGAAATGGCACACCAGGTGATGAGGGTGGAACTTGGCACCCATGGCGGTAACACAGCGGCCCAGTATGGGCTGTTGGCAAGCTTGGCACATGCTGCCGCGCGACTGGTGGTAGTGGGCCTCACACAGCGGCTGTCCCTCATGTTCAAAGAAGCTGCCATTGACGAAGGGGCAGTAGCACTCCTGTAAACAAGACAGAGAACAAAATGACTCCCTTGAACATGAGAACTTGTTTAGTCTATGGTGGTGTAGTAACCTAATCCGCTACCTCCGGTGCACAATAGTACTGCAGCATGCTGTCATTTCTGGCTTATTGCGATTTCAGATAACGGCACGCAAAGAAAAAATGTATTGTCATTGCTTCTGTGAAGAGCAATTGTTAACAACATTGATTTAGTGGTAATTCTAAAGCTGAACACAAATGCACCACACTTGGTTCATTTTTGTTTTAAGGTAAATAAAAGAGGTGAGCGCAATATTTGTGAGGAGTCAAATTGCCGTATTTGCAAAAGTAAGGTGGCGCTTAAAAGCACACACCCCACAAATCTGAAGAACCATCTCCAGATCCATCATGTGTATTTTTAGGCCTACGATATTCTTAGGTCTTCATCTTCATCCGCTTATCCATTATCGGGTCGAGGGGGCAGCAGTTCCAGCAGGGGACCCCAAACTTCCCTTAACCGAGCTACATTTGCCAGCTCCAACTGGGGAATCCCGAGGCGTTCCCATGCCAGTGTCGAAATATAATCTCTCCACCTAATCCTGGGCCTACCCCGAGGTCTCCTCCCAGCTGGATGTGCCTGGAACACCTCCCTAGGAAGACGTCCTGGGGCATCCTTACCAGATGCCCGAACCACCTCAACTGGCTCCTTTCAACGCAAAGGAGCAGCGGCTTTACTCCGAGTTCCTCACGGATGACTGAGCTTCTCACCCTATCTCTAAGGAAGACGCCAGTCACCCTTCTGAAAAAACAAATTTCATCTGCTTGTACCCGCAATATTATTAGGTTTACACTATAATCCTGGCATACCATTTACAATCAATTTTTAAAAATAATTAATCACAATTATTTGTGCGACAAATATTCATCAGCTAAAATTTCTAAATCATGACAGCTCAATTGTAACCCATATACAGTATGTGGACACACCTACTCATTCAAGTGTAATTCTTTAGTGTTATTATTTTCTACATTTCCCACCCTGCTTTGTCACTCTGCATACCTTTTAAGAATTTATACCTGTTAACTGAAATACATTCCATGTGACCAACTCATTAAGTTATTTGAGAGATTGCAAAGAGTGTGCAAAGCTGTCATCAAGGCAAAGGATGGCTACTTTGAAGAATCTATAATAAGAAATGTATTTTGATCTGTTTAACACTTTTTTTGTTGCTACAGCATTTCATGTGTAATTTTGTTGATTTCATGTCCGCAATATTATTCTAAAAGGTGGAAAATAGTAAGACTAAAAATACTCTTGAATGAGTAGGTGTGTCTTAACTTTCGACTGATACTGAAGGCCAGGGGTGTCAAAACGGTTCCACGGAGGGCCGAGTGTCTGCAAGTTTTCTCTTTCACCTTGTACTTGATTGATTAATTTGGTCACTAATTGGTTGGTTGCTACCCTCACCTGGTTGTTTAGGTGTGAACTGGGAACCAACCTATAGGAAAAACCAAAAACATGTAGACACTCTGCCCTCCTGGGAACAGGTTTGACACCCCTGCTGTAAACTATAAATGAAAAATCTATATTGTTTGTGTTGTGTATGGCATTCAGTTCCCATTCATAACAAGCATTCCTAAAATACATTGTTACACACATTTTTTAACCCAAAAGAAACATACACACAGCTACACTTCAGCACACAAGTTCACGCAGACACCAAGAAATACACACACATACCCTGCACACAAAGCACTGTGGGTGCCAAAGGGAGTTGAGGGCAGAGATATAGTTCTCAAGGATTGGTTGGGTACATCCTTGGCATCGGGAGGCAAAGAGGGACAAGAAGCACTGCTGGCAGTACTGCTGCCCCTCGCGATCATGGAAACCTACAGAAACATGTTATTGTGTCAATCAAAATATCAAACATTCACAAATAACATTCAAAATAAGTTTAAAGTATTTTTCATAATGACATTTTATCTAATAAAAATACTTCAAGGCATAGTTCCAAATGGAGCGTATTTGTAATTTTTTACAATAAACAAACACTTTATATCAGAACACTTTATAAATATTGATGTAAATGACCATACGGTACTATTGAACTATTTCTATAAAGGGACATCATTTGTGGAACAACCGAGTAGGTTTTGAAAATTGCGTTCTATTGCGGAGGATCGTGGAACCCTTGGTGAATTGTTTCCTATATCCCAGCCCTTGTTAAGAAGCATGGGTTTATCACCTTCGTCTCCAAATGCCCGGCTGCACTTGACACAACAGAAACACTCCGGGTGCCAATTTTTGTCCAGGGCGGTGACCATTTTCTACACAGGCAACACACAAAACAGTTTTTATGGGTTCAGGTGGCACTTCTGTACAGGCTGTATTCAATGTTTTTAAGACAGGACACATTTGTGAAATAGGAGAAGTGTGGAATGGTACCAAGTAGAGTTCCTACATTGAGTATGGGCTTGCTGCAGTGAGCGCAGTGTGGAGAGTAGAGAGTGAAATAGTCAGACTCGCAGTACGGACGACCGTCCTTTTCAAAGAAGTTACGACTGCCGAGCTCCATCTCACATTCTGAGCACACAAAGTGTTCCGGGTGCCATACCCGCCCCAGAGCAGTCACCACCTGGATGGTTCAAGGGTAAAAGTCAGTAAATCAAGGTGTTACTAAACCGAAGCAAGCTAAACCAAGCTGTACTGAGCTTGCCAGTATTGTTGGTGAATTTTTGGTGTTACCATGCTGAAGAAAGCAGTATACTAGGGACCAAGACAAATCTGCTAAGATTTTCTTTTATCATCTAGCTTCAGTTTGCTATACATAACAGCTCATGCTTCAACTGTACTAAAAAAGTGGATTATGCTGGTTCACACTTCCCTTTCTCTAGCAGGCTCGTAAATATTGCATATGGCTTGTTGAACACTCTCTGTAAGTCGATCTCTATCCACATAATAATCTATCCACAGCCAATTCAGTGCTGTTTTTTAATTTGTGTAGAATTCAAAATGGAGAAAAATATATTATACAAACCCGATTCCAAAAAAGTTGGGACACTGTACAAATTGTGAGTAAAAAAGGAATGGAATAATTTAGAAATCTCATAAACATATATTTTATTCACAATAGAATATAAATGACATATCAAATGTTGAAAGTGAGACATTTTGAATTGCAATGCCAAATATTGGCTCCTTTTGGATTTCATGAGAGCTACAAATTCC
>JACXGJ010002137.1:0-70372 GCA_016801105.1 Esox niger | reverse complement strand
GGCGGAGGAGAGGATGTGGAGGAGGAGAGGATGTGGAGGAGGAGAGGACATGGAGGAGGAGAGGACGTGGAGGAGGAGAGGACGTGGAGGCGGAGAGGATGTGGAGGAGGAGAGGACGTGGAGGAGGAGAGGACGGGGAGGAGGAGAGGACGGGGGGCGGAGGAGAGGACGTGGAGGAGGAGAGGACGTGGAGGAGGAGAGGATGTGGAGGAGGAGAGGACAGGGCCACTGTACACTGCAGGGTAGCTTTGACCTATCAGTAACAGGCTGTAGTGGTGTGTCTGCCTCTATGTATGTGTTCCGTTTTACCCTCCTAACCAGGCGTTGAGCATGGGGCATGGGTTACAGCTGGAAGCAGCATATGCCCGCCTGCCTGCCTCGCTCTGCAAAGTTTGTTCAGATGAAAGTGTTTGTCTAGCAGGCAACAGCGTAGCTAGGCATTAAAAACCTGAGCACGAACCAACTGCACCACTTGACAGCCTTCCACTGCCCCAAAGGTCAGATTATATCCGACTATTACTGCTGCTTGTATAATGGATCTGCTCTTTGATCTGTTTGCAGAACATGGGGTTTTTCTCTATTTAGAAATTCAGTTTTTTGGGGTTTTACATAAAATAATATATAAAGCTATATAAAGCTGTTTTAATTATGTTTAATTATATATAATTATATTACATGGCGACTATTGAAAGTATTCAGGCCCCTTTATTTTCTCCACATTTGATGTCATTGACTTAATAATTGATTAATTAAGTTGTTTTTGCCACCGATGTACACAAAATACCCTATAATGACAAAGCTAAAACACATTTATGAAAATGGTTATAAAAATGTATTGAAAATTTAAACATTTAAAAAAAACTAATCTACGTAAGCTTTCAGACCCTTTGCCAAGACACTCCAAATTCAGCTCAGATGCATATTACTGTAGGTTCTTTGATCATCCTATGTCTCAAGAACCTGTCTGTATGTATTAGGTTCCACACACCACAATCGGTGTTTGAGCAAAAACCAAGCCGTGGAGTCAAAAGGACTTATACACCTCAGTGAATTGTCGAGGCATAGATCTGGGGGGAAAAGTTTCCAGGAGCACATTGGGCTCCATCGTTTTGAAATGGTAGAATTTGTGAACCACCAAGACTCTTCCTATCGGTCTAAACTAAGTCATCAGGTAAGAAGGGACTTGGTCAGGAAGCTGGTCAAGAATTCAAAGGCCGTTCTAACAGTGCTTCAAAGTCTCTCTGCATTGATGGGAGAACCTGTGAGGAGAACCATCTCTGCAGCACTCCATCAATCAGGCCCTTATGGAAGCCAGTTCATCAATCAGGTCTACACGGAAGCCACTTCTGAGTAAAAGGCAATTGACATGCCTCCAGGAGGACAGAGCATGAGGAAAAAGATTGTCTGGTCTGAGAGGAACTACAAGGAATGACAGGTGAAATTGCACAAATCCAGGAGTTCGAAGCTGGTAGAAGCATTCTTGAAGCTTTGATCGCTGCCAAAGGCCCTACAAAGTATTGAATACATACGTACCTAAGGTTTAATTCTCACTAAATGGGCACTAATTTCTAAAAACATACTTTTGCTTTGTCATTATGCGGTATTGTATGTAGATTGATGGCAAAATATTTGATTTAATCAATTACAAATGATGTCCAAAACACAAAAAGATGAAGAGAAAGGGAAGGTTTCAGAAATACTTAACAAAGGCACAGTACTGGTACAACGTTAAGAGATGCTTGTCCAGCCAAAAATACAGTTGAACAACAAAGTCCATATACCACAATCCCCAGAGGAGCCTTATTGCAATAAGAAACAGGTTACCAAAACAATTTGTTTTGGTTTACCAAAACAAAAAGTTTAACATATGTTTTGGCATACTAGTGGTATATGATCCAATATAACACAAATTTCATCCAAACAGAATTCAGCAATAATACAGGTTTAGGTATGGTATCCTAGAAAAAGAACTGTGGCTATAGTAGAGCATAGGATTTAGTATGGTGTCATCGAAACACATTACATTTAGTATGGCATCCTTGCTTTTTTCATAAGCAAAAAGTGACTGCATCAACTGCAGTTCCAAATCAGAATAAAAGTAAATGCAGGCACAACCACTCTGGCGCAATGGGCATTTTAAATGTGTTCAATGTGTGCTCCATCATGAAATCACAATGGTGTGCCATTGAGTTCTCTCAAGCCACAATCACTGCTTAGTTCTGGAGGCTTTCTGGTTTGCATCAATAATGAGCTAAACAGGCTACATTTAAATGTCTAAACTAAACAGTCGAAAGCTCATAAGTCCTAAACTAAATTAATATTTGACAGTGCGTTAATCACATAGTTTATACTAGTTGCTTTTCAGGCTCTACATTTTGAAAATAAATGCAAAAGTAAGCTTCTAAGCTCTGTAAAAGAGCAGGTTTTGTTAATGAAGACTACTCAGGTATAGTTTGAATGGGGCTTTACAGGGGTCAACCAATACAGGGATGTTCCCCCTTGTCAATGTTAAAATGACATATCCTTTAAGTAACACAGAATAACGTATTTTACACTGTGTTCTGCATACACAGGAAACATCCTAAGATACTTTTAAACACCTAAATTCTGTCAGAATAGATTCATTTTATGAAAGTGTGTGTCTGCGTATCCAACTGGTTCCCTCCCTGGTCTCTGTGCCTTATGAAGGAGAGCACTTCTATTATTCAGCTCCTTTCCCTCCCTTACTCCCTCTCCCAGATGTTCAGCCAGCTAGAATTCATCATGGAGATCCTTTAAGAGATTTATACTGTATATGTAAGCAATAAGGCATGAAGGGGTGTAGCTAATATGACACAGCTAAGAGCTGTTTTAGGCACGACACACCTGTGGTATTCATTTCTTACAAACCAGATCAGATGATTTGAATCCTGAATGCTGATTGGCTGATGGACGTGGTATATTAGAGCATGGGTATGACATCACTTGTAACCTGTTTATAAGTGCAATAAGGCATCTGGGGGTTTGTTGTATATTGCCAGCATTCCACAGCGGAGCACTGTGCCCAGGCACTCCACGATGTGTCATGCCTAAGAACAGCTCTTAGCTGTATATACACCACATACCACACCCCTTCATATGATTGCTTACATGTACCACAGCTGTCATCCAATCACCTCTCAGGATTCACACCACCCAGTTAATAATAACATTTATAGACACAGGGGTTGAATCCCAGAATACTCAAAGTTGTGGTATATAAGACTGTATCCCACGGTTATGACAAAACATTTCTTGGAATATTTCTAATTGCATTAGTAACTGGTTTATAAAAGAATTACGCCACCTCTGGGGTTTATTGTGTGTGGCCAATGGCAATATACAGTTGTGCTCAAAAGTTTGCATACCCTTAAACAATTGGTAATATATGTACCATTTAGAAAGAAAACATGAATGAGCAGGTAAAACACATCTTTTATTTCTAATGGGATTCACATACAACTGTAGGTAATAACATAATGGCACAATCATAAAAGAAAATGAAAACAAAGAAATAAATTCACTGACCCCTGTTCAAAAGTCTACATACCGTTTGTTCTTAATATTTTTTGCCAACTTTAGCATCAATAACAGCATGCAGTCTTTTGTAATAGTTGTCTATGAGGCCCCGAATACATGCAGTCTATAATTTTTCTGTTAGGTTTATTTGAACAGAGACAGAATAACAACAATCCTGAAAAACACAGGTCAAAAATGTTATAAATTGATTTGTATTTTAATGAGTGTAGTAAGTATTCAACCCATCTGCAAAACATGACTTAGTACTTGGTGACAAAACCCTTGTTGGCATCACAGAGGTCAGATGTTTCTGTTGTTGGCCTCTGGGTTGGCACACCTCAGGAGGGATTTTGTCCCACTCCCCTTTAAAAATGTCTCCAAGTCATTAAGGTTTCGAAGTGGATATTTGGTAACTGGAACCTTCAGCTCCCTCCACAGATTTTCTATGGGATTAAGGTCTGGAGACTGGCTAGTCCACTTCAGGACCTTAATGTGCTTCTTCTTGAGCCACTCATTTGTTGCCTTGGCTGTGTGTTTTGGATCACTGTCATTCTGGAATACCCATCCTGACCCATTTTTAATGCCCTGGCTGAGGGAAGGAAGTTTTCACCCAAGATTTGACAGTACATGGCTCCGTCCATTGTCCCTTTGATGCGGTGAAGTTGTCCTGTTCCCTTAACAGAAAAACACCCCCAAAGCATAATGTTTCCACCTCCATGTTTGACGGTGGGGATGGTGTTCTTGAGGTCATTGGCAGCATTCCTGCTCCAAACATGGCGAGTTGAGTTGACGTCAAAGTGCTTGATATTGGTCTCATCTGACCACAACACTTTTACCCAGTTCTCCTCTGAATCATTCAGATGTTCATTCATGAACTTCAATCTGATTGATTGCTTCTGTGGACAGGTGTTTTTCATTCCTGGTAACAAGCTGAGATAAGGAGCACTCCCTTAAAGAGTGTGCTCTTAATCTCAGCTCGTTGCCTGTACAAAAATCCCCTGGGAGACAGAAATCTTTCTGATTGAGAGATGATCAAATGCCTTTTCTCTCATTTAAATGCAAATCAAACATTTTTGACATGCATTTTCAGGATTTTTTGTAGTTATTCTGTTTCTAACTGTTAAAAAAAAACTATCATTAAAATGATAGACTGATCATTTCTTTGACAGCGGGCAAACTTACAAAATCAGCAGGGGATCAAAAACGTTTTCCCCCTCACTGGAGCAGCCCGTTCGTCTTGACAAAATACCTCTAGGTTATGTTAAGTCTTGGTCGTCTTGCATGAACCACACGTTTGAGTTCTCCCCAGAGTGGCTCTGATATTAAGGTCAGGAGACTGTGATGGCCACTCCAGGACCTTCAACATTTTCTGCTGTAACCACTGGAGGGTCAACTTGCCTTGTGCTTAGGGTCATTGTCATGCTGGAAAATCCAAGAGCCTCCCATGCGTAGCTTTCGTGCAGAAGAATGCAAATTCACCTTTAATTTCCATTTTCACCTGTGTGTGTCACCTTGTGTGTCTGAAACAAGGCCATACATTCAAGGGTATGTAAACTTTTGATCAGGGCCATTTGGGTGATTTTTGTTATCACTACGATTTAAAAAGGAGCTAAACAACTATGTGATAGAAAATGGCTTCATACGATCACTTTTCTTAAATAAAAGACAGTTTTCTTGCATGATCAGTCATATTTTCATAATTAATGCCAAAATGTCAACTTTTCTGCCAAGGTAGGCAAACTCATGAGCACAACTGTACATACCAAAGCTGAGAGTTGTATCCAGGCGCTCATACACATCGTATAAGAACAGACCTTAGCCCAGGGAAACGGGTCATGTACAGCACCCCCACAACCCCACCCCAGGGCTTATTGCTTAATAATAATGTGTGTGAATGTTTGTTTGATTTAATGTGAATCTATGCTTTAAAGGCAGTAGACCTTCACATCATGCCTCATTGACTCTTATCTCCATCTATTTGAACCAACCGTTTGAGTGAGTTCAGCACTGGCCAGATACTTACAGAACACTACTTGTCCTGGGTCTGTTCCCATGTTATCTGTGTTTTTATAATGTACAACAAGTCCGTTTGGGGCTTGATGTTGAACTCTGACTATTTCCATGTCACACGCAATGTTAAGAAGCAGCTCCGCGCACATTTGTGTGATTAGCTAGTGGCCGAACACAGCGCCAGGGAGCAAAAAGGCATTCCCAGAATGTTCTGCTTAAAGATAAATATTGAAAGGAAAACAGATGAAAGATGAGGGTTCTATCTTCTTTCCATGTGCAAGCAGTGAGTACACAGACAGACAGTCTGGGTGAACATTGACACCACCAAAAAGGCTGAGAAAATAATACCACCGTTTCCTTCTGGTTCCATTCATTCCCCAAATTGGAGGAAAAAAATAACGATATTGGCCTATGAATACGGGTCTCTTTCAATTCATCAGTAAGTATTTGTGGCAGTAACATCAGTTTAGGTTTTCATGTGTTTTTTTTAAATAGCATCCAAAACACCTCTGAAATGCAAACTTTATATACACAAGCTCCAGAAAACATGCAGCTAGGCTCAGACACAAGACTCTTTTGTGAAAGAGAGGATGCCTGCGAAGTGCCAGAAGCAGCGTTTTGCCAACCTCATAGCATGTTATTCAGACGTGGCCAAATAAGGTCTCCCCAAGCGCACAGCTAGGCTAAGATAAGCGTGTCTCTCTTTGCATTTTTTTCTCTTCCTCCTCCCCAGCTGGGATCTCAAAGACTATAATACACCACTTGTTAGAATATTCCCAAACCGCAGTAACACGAACGCTTTCTCTCCCTCGTTTGAAAAATGAATTAGATGGGTCTGAGACTCTTAAAACTTCAGAGGGACCTCCTATAGGAGAAGTGAGTCGGGGACTGCTTCCTCTGGCTTCTCATTGGCTCTCAGGCTGAGTTTGGCCATGTTGGCCCGCCCCGTTGCACACCGCTGCGTTAACATGTGCAAGGCATGGATACACACACGAAGGTGTCACGGTGTTAAGTGCCCCCGCGTCGGGCTGCTGTTTCTTTAAGAGTACCGGTCTCTAAGTCCTCCTGAAAAGCCCCTGGGTCTGATGAACAACCAGGCATTACGGGCCTGATCCCAGACCTTCTCTGTCCTCATGCCCCGGCATTCCCGAGGACACGTCCCCAACCGCATTCTATTCCGTATACAGGACCAGGCCAAAAGTAGTGCCCTAAGGATGCCGTTTGGGAAGCAACGTCATGTTTTGGGTTGCTGTTCCTTCCATGCTGAGGGTGAGCAGCACAGACAGGCAGCGTTTAGCTGAGCTCTGGGCCGAGGGGAAGGGAAGTTACTGAGGGAAGTCAAGGTAAACAACATTCCCTACAGCGTGGACCGAGCCAGGGCCGTTTAGCTGTTTTCACCCCCATCACTCTCTCAGCAGAGAAAAACCCAGCCATTCAAATCAACCACTTGGAGAGGTTTGACTGGTGGAAAGTTTAGTGTACTGTAAGGCTTTCAGTCTTAATCTAATCCAGTTATACCGTCACACACCTCCAACAGAATAAGTCCAGCCTCAGAGGGAGTTTGACTGGACTGGGCATTCCTCAGACCAGACCAGAGAGGGGCAGGACTATCACATAATGCACCAGAGGCGTTGCTAGTACCCCCCCCGCCCGCCCCTGCCCCACGGGACAGAAAATACAGGGTTTTGAATGCACATGAGGAAAACTTCAAAGTACATGCTAACAACCTACACGTCTACATCGTCATCATGCACAATTGGAATTATAGATGGATAGATCAGGGGCTATTTTTTATTATTATTTTTGGGGTCAATTTAAGATCTGGAGCTATTCAGAAAAGATTTTGGGGCTATAGCCCCGGACATCCAGGCCTGACGACGCCACTGTAATGCACAACATTTTAAACATACAGTAGCTATCTGCAGTGGGCTGCAGCTCCATTGGCAAGTACTAATGTCCTCATCTGCTCATCTTAACCAGCACATAACCTTAAACCTAGTGCAGGACTAAGAAGAAACTTCAGGCACATTTTTACCTTCATGTGATGCTGTGTAGTGAAGTTGGACTGTTGCTCTCACTCTCACTTCTCCTCCCTCTCCCTCATTCCCTACCTATTTTTATTCTGTCCCTTTTCATGTTCTGTCCTATGGTCTGAGCGTGTAGACCGCAGAAAATGAAAACAAACCCGGCAGTGAAGGCCGAGTGCAGGGGTGTGGAGTTCAGAAAGCATGGCAACAACAGTACAAATGCTTTTCTCATTGGGAGATTCCATAGCAGCTTGGAGCTGGCAAAGGGCTTCCCTGGAATACTATCAGTTGAAAATTACCGATAATTACCATCCGCATTTGGTAATTTACATCAATTTGCTTCCCAAAGCTTTTCTTATGAAAGACCCTCTTTAATACAGAAATCTGGCTGTCCACAAGGATTTATAGTTATAGCAAACAATCCCTAAACCTCTGGAAGCGATGTAAAGCAAAGAGGAGGGCGTGTTGATTTTGTACAAGGGACAAAATAAGGCACCATCCTTGTAAAACTGTGAGATACCAAGTGTAGATGTCAAATCAAACGAGAAGGGCAATTCATCTTGGAGCTTTCTCTGCTTAGCCCTGGTACACACTTCCTCTGGGAAAGCTAGTGGCCCCTGAAAGCTCCTCATTCCTGAACAAGGGTTGTTCTCAGAGCTCCTCGACAGAACCAGGGAACGGAATGCAGGACAAAATACACAATAAGACCATGACAAAACACACAATAGCACTTTTACAAAATGCAAAATAACACAGTGGCAAAACACACATTTTCAAAACATAACAGAACACAAAGAATGAGACTCCGTGTTAAAAATGGGACTGACACAAATTATTTGGTACACTGTAAAATCACCAAGGCAAACACAAAGTGGAAAAGAGCATGGGGTAATAATTATGCTCATATAAAGATGTTTTGATTTTTGTCATACAATATTACAAGTTACTTTAGGTTTTTAATACAGTTTATGAAATTTGAAGAGATGCAATGAAATCTAGAGACAGGAAAAGAGAGAAACTCAGACGGGTCACTAATGTGTTTTCCAGTGTAAAATACTTTCTTTTCAATGCTTAATTTCCTCTGCTAAGCTTAGGGGACTGAGTTATACACCATTAAGAATGCTTGGGAGGAAAGTTACTTACAGTACTAAACAAAATATTTGGAAGATGGGATCATAAACGGTGCAGCGGTAAAATCTCAAACTCGGAGTATAGCTGTGTCATTGCGAGCAGGTTTTTAATCCTGGCCATGGCTTACTTCCCAGTGGACAATCATAGGGCAGTGCAAACTGGCTTAGCACCATCCAGGGTTGGTGGGGTGGATGTCGGACAGGGCTGCCTTTACTCTCCATAATCTAGCAACTCCTTGTGGAAGGTTAGACGCTCGCAATATGAATTGCTGTTGTTGGCAGGAGAATGTGCTCTCCTCAGGGGGCATGTATTCCGGTGGTAAGCAGAGCTACTTGTTTAAATGTGCATCGGAGGCCATGTTGTGATCTTCAACTCTCCTGAACCCAGCAGAACTGGGGTCATAAAAGGCCAACATTGTAATTTGGACATCACAAAATTTGGGTTGAGAAAAATCTAATAATAAAAACTGTAACTCTATTTAGGAGAGGGAGAGAAAGAGAGGCATGCTCTGACAGAGAAAATCCTACAAAATCTGTTTTGAGAGCTTTTCAATGGCAGAGAAAGCCCCTTTGAAATACGGCCGCAATAATACAAGGCAGTCTTGAATTTTACACTCAGTCGTAAATTAGACTAACTGTACAGAGAGACAGAGAGCACAGCATCTCTCCTCGATAAACCCCACTCAAACCCATAAAAAAGCATTGAACATATTGTTTTAACACAATCTCTGTTCCAATAATCAATAGATCAAAAACAGGAAGCACACAGTACATGCGGGCCTAAATGTGTCTCCTGGTGCTGCTGTCGTGTCATTATGTTTCCTAATGTTTCTTCAGTATACATCAGCAGACTCTTGGTATGAACCCGGTCTAACTGAAACAATGAAGCCGCCTGTATTTCCTTTTTTTCACCTCTGAGATTAACAACAAATTAAACACGCGATAGTGGTGTAACACAACGTGGCCTGCCTTTCTTTCCTAATTAAGCTCTTTAAAATCCCAAAATAAACGTTGGGAGCTGTGTTGAAACCACTCACTCTGCACTGGTACATTAATAAGGGCAAACAGAAAGAGGCGCACACTTGAAAATATGCGAGCGCACACAGACACGCCAGTACGTACACGCGTACATACACAAACACACAGCTGTCCAGTTTTCATCGTGGCTTGAACTACAAAAAAACATTCTGCTTAACGACTTTTGCAAATTGGACATTACTCTTTCGGAACACCCAATGTTCAGTCCAGCTACCAATTATGGCTAGTGTTGAACCACATACACTGCAACAGCAGATCAAGCTAAAGTACACCATTAAATGAACATGGGAAAAAAATATTTGGCTGGTATGGCAGAACCACTTCATAATTTATATCGCAGTTGTTGTTGGAAAAAAAGTAGTTTAACTTGATGCGGTCACAAAAGATTTCTCATGTGAAAATCTTTCTCATGTGAAAGTCATGTTGTGAGGACAGCCGTCCTCACAACATGACATTAAATACAGTTTTTATCTAAAAATATATTTTACACCCAATAATAATACAAACACTAGTTTTGAAAAGGTCCAGAAAAATAATAAAGATGATGCAATTTTTCTGAATGAAACACCCAACACTTTCCCCATTCACAATGAATAATAGCTTTTGACAAAATATTTGTGATGTTGGCTAGACTATTTCCAAATTAGTAAACGGTTATCTCAATGAAGCAGCAGTGCTTTCCTTTGAAAGTATATCCACCGTGACATAGTGTTATCCTTCGTTAGCTCTGGATAACTGTCCTCAGGCATAAAACGTGTCACTGCTTCATTCTGTTCTCATGTCCAGAGACAACTCTTAGCAACAGTTACCCGAGATACAGCCTTTTGACATGGTCTGTAATGGCATCTAGGGTCTACAAGGGAAGTGGCACTTTGCACACACTGAGATGTTTGCCTTTCTGAATTCCCATGACGGTTAGAAAGTGGAGTCATGTTTCTGCTGAGAATAAAACTAGCTTTGTTTCTGCTCCTTTAGTCAAAGGCTCTGAAACAGTTTAAGCTTTTTTAAGTTTATTACTATTGTTTTCACACATCTCTAAAGCATAGTTGTGATTGGGCTTCAAGCCTTTTTCATCAATGCTGATGAAGTAATTAGGCTGGAAACTAAAACTCCAAAACGTACTTTCAGCTCAGTAAACTACAGTAAAAAGAAATGTAAAAGAAATGTAATATTATATTTTTAACTTTATGAAAGTGAGGAGAATGATGAAAGATAGAAATTCATATACTTGAGGCCGCAACAGCCAATGGTGCTCTATTAAACCACCCAAATAACCACCAGATGGGTGGTTTGACTGTGGTGCTGGCTGACATGGCCTGGATTCCCATCGAGGGGACTTTCCCAGGAGTGGGGACAGCATCGTCACCAGGAATTCCCTGGTGACTCCAACGACAAGCGTGGGTGCCTGGAAAGCTAACTGAGGTCGTCAGGTGAATGTGTCCTCATACGAATTGACTCTTATGACGCCCTGGGCAGAAGAGCAGTGTGGGGAACAGGCTAAATGGAATGGTCTAACTGTGCTGGGAGTCGTCGTGATGAGACAGTGCCCGTAGGTACAATCTTTGGAAAGGGGTTTACAATTAGAAAAAGAAACGTCAACTTGAGCGGGCCGAAGAACACACGTTGACCACTTGGTGTGAGAACATGTGATTGTGGTCTAGGGGAACGAAGACATCAGAGTCTAACGAACATACCTTGACCACTCGGTTTTCGTGCATGGTGATGCAGTTGTTGGGGTCCTTGGAGAGCTGGAACAGGGCCTGAGCTGTGGCCTGGTGGACAGACGAGTCTTTGGACTTCAGGTAACGGACCAGGGGGGCCACAGCCCCGGCCTCCCCGAAGGAAACCCTGTTACTGCCCCACATGCAGCAGCGGGCGATGGCCTCTGCCAGGTGGCGACGCAGCCTATCGTCTGTCTGCAATACATGGAGAACAGCTTATGGTGTATTCCCTATATGGTGGACTATGTTAACTTTTAAGTTACTATATCATTGAGATTACGATATAATAGGTAGTGGATTTACAACCAGACTGAATATTTCCATTAAACACAAAGACTAATTGGGTAGGGTTATTGATATGTATTGTTGAGGTGTGCTCACTGTGTTTGTCAGCTTGGCCAGCAGCGCCACAACCCCATGGTCCGTGATTACTGCCAGGTTCTCTTCATCTTTGGCTATTTTGGCTATGGCGGCGCACACACTCGCTAGTACATCTTTGTTTGTTGATTCCAGCAAATTAACAATCAGTTCTAATCCGCCGACAAAGGAACGCACCATTTCCCCTGCATCCTAAAAGTGAAAGCCTTGTTATTAATGCCGCTTGGTGCTTCTCAGTCTGTGAAATGAAGGGAAGGGTGAGACTGTGCAACAGGCGGACTGAGAAGCAGGGGCATTTAAGCAGAGCGGAGAAATCAAAAGGAACATACAATCTAAAGAAAGGGGGACGCTTTCCATCAGCTTTAACAACAATCAAAATCCCATCGGTGCCAATCAGGCCAGTGGAAGAGGAGTATCCATGGCTCTGACCAGCGCTCCTCTATGGAAAAGGCTCGTCTACATGGATGGGCTGGTTGGTCAGTAGCTAATCTTCATCAGTCATGCCGATTAGGTGAGAACCTCTGTTTGTTAAAAGGCTATGTACAGAAATAAAAAATCTAATATTTTTGTTCTCTATCTACTTTTTAAATCTTAATTTCTCCTTACACAATTCTCATGGCTCTCTTATCCATCTTCATGTATAGAACATGGGTTCATAGTATCGGCTTGTAATCAATATAGGATCGCGAGAACCACAATACATATTGCCAGCTAATTATTGTGGTATGTCAAACTCCCTGGCAATCCCTTGGCCAAATGTTGGTCCGGCATGTAATTGCTGTAATGCTAATACTTCAACAGAAGGCCTACCTGATGACCTTTCCATGTTTCCAGCCCTGTTCAGATTCAGAACATGGTGTTGGACGGGGTTTTCCCTGACAGGGAAGCCCAGCACGGTGGATGCTGTCTCATTTCAGTTCATGGTACTAGTGGGCCAGTTGACACCACAGGACTCCCTGACACTTATGGGCTTTGGCTTCCAAACAGGAGGCCGTTGACCTCTCTGAGGAACCACGCAGTGGCTACATGCGAGACCTGGCAGAGAGGCTTCGCAGATAGGGACGTTTTTAAATCACATCTCAACATAATCGCTGTGAAAGGGATGAATGTGTCAAAGTGGCATTCGAGACCATGTCTCCAGTAATGTGAAAATAGTAAACCAAGATTAAGGAAAGAGTATAATTAGAGGTGGCAGAATGCGAATCGTCACAAAGCATGCTCCATTTATATCTCCAACTAGGTCCGGGATATTAGGGGCTTAATATAGCTTCTGTTACTTTTCGGTACATGGACGTTATTGTCTAGGTAATGAATCATGACCCTGTTCTTTTGGTGTCGTGTATGGCGGTGCCAGGATAAATTCTCCCTTGTAGAAAAGATCTGCATCTTAAAGGAACAGCCCCTGTTAAATTTGACAAAGAAAATAATAATAACCAGTAGTTAAACTGCACTCAGGTGACAAAGGACAGGAGTGCAGGCATTTCCAACCCAGAGGGGGCAAACTGGGACACGGCAGCAGATATGGGGCTATTCACAACCCGGTGAGGGTTGAATGGGGCCTATCCAGCTCTGACAGGCCCGGGTTCAGAGAGCTGGACGGGACGCGCTGGTGTGTCTGTGCTCCCTTCAGATGTGGTGCCAGCGGATGATCAGCGTGTGCCGGGCCAGAGCCAGAAGCCGACCCCAGCCCACTCCGGCCCGACACACAGGAAGCCTTTCCTCAGGAATACTGATGATGCCCAGGCTCACCGGTGACAGAGGAACTGACAGAGGAAGCGCTTCTCAAGCCACCAGCTGCGACAGACAAGTTAGGGATCCCTTTCATAGCCTGGGCAGAGCCCCGTACCAGTGGAGAAACCAGCGCATTATCAGGCCACGCACGTAAGGCCCTCGCTATCCCGCTATCCTTTCTCCCCGAAGATGAAACAGAAAACACATTATCTGGTCCGTGTGCGTGACGCGCGGCCCGTGCCGAGAGAGCCGGGAAGGAAGCCGTCCCAAATGGCGCAGCGTAGCGTTTTGCCCTGACCCTCTCAAGCAAGCAATCAGGCTTTAATACGCTGCTGCTACGTATTGGGCTACTATGTAGAGGAAAAATAAATCTTGCCGTGCCGGTTGCCCGTGTCTGGGGCGAATTAATGATGCACTTCATTACACTAGCAGCAGGATAGGTTACGTCCTTGATTGAGGGAACAAAGCTAATTGAGCGATTCACTGCAAAGCCCCCGCTGACTGCCCGCGTACAGTAATGACTCGGGCTTTACTCACAGCACAGAGCTGGCGAAGCAGACCAGACAGGCCGTTACACGGCGTACTGTTCTGATATGTGTCTGAGTGTCTCCTAGGAGGAGTAGAGGTATATACTGGACCCGGAGAATCCAGCAGCTGCATTTACACGCTGATTCACTCATAAATCCGCTGTGGGCCTGATAACTAAAACCACATGTTTATTTTCTATCAGAATAACTACTACTTGCTCCTCACAGTATCGGGTTTCGGTCGCTCTCCTCGACGGGCACTGTGCTGCGCTCATCATTGCCCACGATCTCAGAAAATCAACCAAAGAGCATGTTCATGTATTCGGAAGAAACAATGGCATTGCAGAGTCCAGACACACTTTGTCAAACCGTGTTAGCATTCAGCAGCGGCTGGCCGATCAGCCCTCCTGTTCCATATGGTTGCCGTACATCATTTTTCAACCACACTTCTGCGCCAGAAAAAAGTCAATCTAGCGAAAAGATCACCTCCTCCTCACCCTGCCTGAAACGCACCTGCTTAAGCTGGGCCCAAAATATCAGTTTAAAATTTAATAAATTGCCCGACTGACAAGCTGTTTGCGTTAATCATGGCGATAATCTAATAGAACAATGTTACTTTTGTATTAGGGGGAAATACATCGGCCCTGAGACTCAAACCCACTGACAGAATACCAAGGGGTGTGGGGGTTAACGGTTATATAGCAGACGTTTTACATGAACGCAAAAGTCTGTTAGTACCTCCCAAATTGTACCCTTAACACTACATGTACATAAAGCAAGTGCACTATATAGGGAAGAGTCTGCAATTTGGAATGCAGCCTGTATGTGCGTGCGTTACAGTCGGCCCTATGGCTGTGAGGACTTTACAGTACAAGTATGTTCAGCAGCCTAGATGGCATATGTAGCACGGGGTCACAGAAGACACAACCTGTCTGTCTGGCACCCTGCTCATTCTTTAAGAAGCTGATGCTGGCTTGTGACTGTAACTCAAAGCATGTTGAGGGAGGATTTTCTAAAGAGGAATCCGAAGTTATGCCACAGGATATTACTCCACCAAGTCTCTGCCTGGCTGCCTGTTTTCCAGTTCACCAACAGAGAGCAGCGTGTTCTGCTTGGTATTAGTGCAGAGTTCATGTAAGCCTCTAGTGAAACAGCCATGCCCCTGTTGAAGCCTCCCAACAACAGATTGTCTTTAAGAGGAGGACAGACATGCGTGATATTAACAGAAAAATGAAATATGATAGCTACACATGCTGTGTAATATGTTACTGAAATAAAACAAGAGTAAACTCTAATAGCAAGATTTTGACTGAAAATTATTCACAGTGTTATAAAAGTGAGTGTGTGTGTGTGTTTGAGTAATATACACACATATACATAGTGGGGAGAACAAGTATTTGATACACTGCTGATTTTGCAGGTTTTCCAACTTACAAAGCATATAGAGGTATGTTTTTTATTTTATTTTTATTGCATGACATAAGTATTTGATACATCAGAAAAGCAAAACTTAATATTTGGTACAGAAACCTTTGCAATTATAGAGATCCTACGTGTCCTGTGGTTCTTGACCAGGTTTGCACACACTGCAGCAGGAATTTTGGCCCACTCCTCCATACAGACCTTCTACAGATCCTTCAGGTTTCGGGGCTGTCACTGGGCAATACGGACTTTCAGCTCCCTCCAAAGATTTTCTATTGGGTTCAGGTCTGTAGGCTGGCTAGGCCACTCCAGGACCTTGAGATGCTTCTTATGGAGCCACTCCTTAGTTGCCCTGGCTGTTTGTTTTGGGTCGTTGTCATGCTGAAAGACACAACCACGACCCATCATCAATGCTCTTACAAAGGGAAGGAGGTTGTTGGCCAAGATCTCGCGATACATGACCCCCTCCATCCTCCCCTCAATACGGTGCAGTCATGCTGTCCCCTTTGCAGAAAAGCATCCCCAAAGAATGATGTTTCCACCTCCATGCTTCACTGTTGGGAGTGTGTCCTTGGGGTTGTACTCATCCTTCTTCATCCTCCAAACACAGCGAGTGGAGTTTAGACCAATCAGACCACATGACCTTCTCCCTTTCCTCCTCTGGATCATCTAGATGATCATTGGCAAAATTCAGATGGGCCTGGACACGCGCTGGCTTGAGCAGGGAGACCTTGCGTGTGCTGCAGGATTTTAATCCATGACGGCGTGGTGTTACTAATGGTTTTCTTTGAGACTGTGGTCCCAGCTCTCTTCAGGTCATTGACCAGGTCCGGCTGTGTAGTTCTGGGCTGATCCCTCAACTTCCTCATGATCATTGATGCCCCACGAGGTGAGATCTTGCATGGAGCCCCAGACCGAGGGAGATCGACCGTCATTTTGAACTTCTTCCATTTTCTAATAATTGCGCCAACAGTTGTTGCCTTCTCACCAAGCTGCTTGCCTATTGTCCTGTAGCCCATCCCAGCCTTGTGCAGGCCTACAATTTTATCCCTGATGTCCTTACACAGCTCTCTGGTCTTGTCCATTGTGGAAAGGTTGGAGTCTGTTTGATTGAGTGTGTGGACAGGGGTCTTTTATACAGGTAACGAGTTCAAACAGTTGCAGTTAATACAGGTAATGAGTGTAGAACAGGAGGGCTTCTTAAAGAAAGAGAGACGGAATTCTTACTGGTTGGTAGTTGATCAAATACTTATGTCATGCAATAAAATGCAAATAAATTATTTAAAAATCATACAATGTGATTTTCTGGATTTTCATTTACCTATGGTAAAAATTACAGACGTCTACATGCTTTGTAAGTAGGAATACCTGCAAAATCAGCAGTGTATCAAATACTTGTTCTCCCCATACATACATACATAAATATACATACATATACATTTGAGCAGAAAAAAATACAGGCAATTAAAACAGTGTTACATCAAGTGAAAACAATCTGTACCTTTGCATTTTCAATGCATGGACAAATGGCCCACGCAGCACTGGCCTGGACATCTGGATTTGGGTTTTTCAACAGGGACCAGAGAAGGCGTACTCCATCCAGGCGGTCAATGATCCTGTAAGAAAAGACAAGGGAGAGAAACGGGAGAGACCAAAGGGAGTAAGAAACCAAGAGATGCAAATAAAGTAAGAATATTATGTGCCATTTACTGTTCTGTTGACACTCTGCATTATATTATTATTGTTTTATTAATGTTGTATTGTACATTAATGCATATTTCCATAGTATGCGTTCGCAATATCTACCTTGTTATTTCATGACAATGAATCAATATGAATTGAACTAAGCAGAGAGTGAGAGAAGGAAGAGTGTGATATGACACTGGGTACAGTTCTAGGAATTCTTCTGGTCCTTAATATCAACTATTTAGCAAATATGTATCTTGTCCAATAGTTTCTAGCCCTGTAGTATGTAGTGACCAAGTATACGGCTTGCTCTCTGGCGCCATCTAAGCAATACCTGATATAGAGGGCTACCTTCAGGAATGAACAGAAACCCGATCGTACTATTTCAACGCCCCAAAGTAGTCAGGTCACTGTACTGTAAAAGCTGTGATGAAATCACTAGTCTTGTTGGTGCAGCCCTCCCCCATAGACAATTGCTATGCAATCCCTGCTCTGGGGGTTCTGCCCAACACCCAGGGTTTCTGCTGATGGAGTAGTAGGTAACGCAAATGCTTGTTGAAACACAATATGTAAAAAAACACAATTACCCACTTTTGTATCATCCAAAATATAATCATAATCCATAATGAATCACAAATGGCTCTCTGTCCCTAATGCCCTAATGAGTATTTTTTGCTTGTTTTGAGGTCGTTGTTCCTTTAGCAAATGAATGGCTAGTTCAATTGAATTTAAATCTGGAGATGTTACCACTTTTTTGCCCTGTTGCCTGTGAAACCAGTTTCACTGACAACCATATATACCCAAACCACCATACTTCATAAATAAGGTGGTACGCTGTGGATCATGGGCAGTTTTTTTTTCCTCCACACATTTTTCTTCCTTTCCCACTGAAAGTTAATCTGTGTATAACATTTGTCCAGAACTCAGCACGGTATTTGTTACTTTTAAGCAAACTGTGAGGTGGACATCAGATGTTTTGCCACATAATGACTTCCTTGACTTCTATTGAAATATTTTTGGTTCTCATGTTGACAGATGCCAATAACCGACTCCCATGGTGCCCTGAAATAGGCGCACTATGTATACGATTTTTCATTTCTAAATGCTGAAATCAATATGTACACAATTACCCTCAACTAAAAGCAGAGAATTCCAACATTAATCAAACTTGATTTACAATGTGAACTTTTAAAGAGAATAGAAATTGCTTTACAGTCCCAAGTTGATTGGATTGTCAGACCAATCCAATGACAATAAATGTTGTTTGGTGGCTGTATTAGAGAAAGTATATCTCTGGGTTAAATCAACAATAACTGGGCATGTTTCTTCACACAACAGACTTGCTTTATTTTCTTGCCCATTTGGTTCTTCTGAATCTGCTTGTGTAAGCCATTCATATCTAAAATACCAGGGGCTTGTGAAATTTTTCGTCAAGACATGAGTGTATCCAAAGAAGAGTCACTTCACAATGTAAACATTAAAAGGACTGTGTTTCACAGACTGCATGTCATTATGCCAATGTTTTATTTTGTCTGAAACTGTCTTGTCACAAAAGCATCTGTTGGGACTGAACAGATGGATCTACAAATAAATTACCACCATTGGTTCAATTAACTCTCAGGAACATGCCAAGAATAGTCAGTGAAATAATGGCCAACTTTCACATGCGAGCATGCCATGAGTGGTCAAATATGAAAGATAGCCTGATTCGTCTGACATCTCAGATTTAGCTAAATATCTTCATAATGAATGCACAAAACTGCAGTTATCCAGTATGGCCCACTTAATCAAAGCGTATTCCTGTTGAAATTAAATGTGGCCATCTGGAAAATGGTTGTCCTTGTTCTGCATAAAAAGTGGTCTATTAGGTCTATTAAGCTATCTACACCCAAAATGCAAACAAGTAATACCTTTGACCTCCTCCCTCTGAGGTGAACCCTTTAAGACGGCCTTACCATTCCAATAGTTCATTTCTTAATGTGTGTTGTACTATTTAGGAACATTTTAAAAGATTGTCCTGATATTACAAAACTTTACCTCATAGCCTTAAAAACACAGACACAACTAATAACAGTACAATGCAATGATACCTGCATTAAGCTTCCTACAATACCTTGGTGGTACACCATAATTTAACCCACAGACATGGACATCATAATTAGACTTTGCCACCCCAAAGTGGCTAAATATGTTAAATTTGGCCCTCTGGCCCATGGACTAATTATATAATATGGTGGGTAGTCTGGGGGTTCTATATTCCAAATCAAACATAGCCAGTAGACAGGTTTCTACATTTCATTGCGTCTGAGTTGAAGTTGACTTAAGCCTAAGCCGTATTTCATGCTGTATACATGGCTGTAGTCAGGGCTGTAGCCAGGGTCCTGGAACCCAAAGAATTAGGCCACAGTGCGCCCGGCGCTGTCTGGTATAAATAACATGTAACCTGTTTCCCATGTGTGCTTCCACCAACAAGGCCGACATTGAATGCTGTCATAATTACTTAAACACTCCCTAATCACGGTATCTCCGTGACTGGCAACGAGCAAGCACTCATCAAGAGAAATCCCCTGTGCCATCTGTCTTCCGTTTGCACATAAATCAGTCTGTGGGATCATAACATAAGATTCCAATCCACGGGGTCTCCTAAATTCAGGCCAACAACAAACTAAACTTCATATCAAGCGCCAGTAAAAGTGCTGCCCTTACAAGAGCAGGTATACAAGACGTTAACATGAAGGACACTGACAGTTGGATGAGGAATGGAAACAGGGAGACCACAAAGCCTCTAGGCATTTATGTTCCTACAGAAAGCTACAGAAAGTACTAGATGGGATTGTAATGTGATATTTGCCTGTATTTGAATGTGTATTATGTATATGATGTCATTAACCACATGGCGTAATAGCTTAAAACCGTGTTCCTCCAGTCTTTAAGCGCACCAAACGTCACACGTTTCCGTTGCAGCCGCAGGCAATCACACCTGAATCAACGCACTGAGGGCTTGATGACTAGTTGGACCACAAAAACAAGGCAGACATTTTTTTATATCAACCGACATTGGATTTTGCACCTGAATTTGCAGTACCATGCAGTTGGGAGCAGCGAAGACAGACACCACCTTTGTCGTCCAGTCAGTCACAAAGTGACAATAGCAGGCCTTGGTCTGCTCCTTAATCTGAGAACCAGCTCTGACCGTATGTGGTCTGAGGCAGGAAACAATCAAATGTGAGCTATGTTAATTGCTTAGTGTTATACTGTACACACAGGTCCTCAAAATAAGTCACTTTGCCACAAGACATACAAAAAGCATTTGTGGAAATAACGACATTCTCCCCACAACTAAGTGCATGTACAAAAAAGGGGGAAAAAAAGGCCTAAATATATATTCCATGAGAAAACATGGGCCTAAATGAATGCATTGGGATGTTACGTTCTTGCTTGTATTGTGTGTGAAATGTCTTTCAGAATTTAGTCTAATTGCTGAAATATATGTATTTCTTCAAAACAACGGTTCTGCAGCTTTTATTGCACTATTGCGGTTCTGCTAACCTTAAATGTGTTACTTTATTTCTTACTATGGCGTTAATAGCTAGCCTAACAAAACATTATCAGACATAAAGCTCTTTTTTTGTGTCCAGTGTTAATTGCAGTCTGAAACAGCCTCATAAAAGCAATGGGATTCAGATGGGACACTTACTGTACAATCTTCTGCTTTCAGTAGCATTGAAATCAACTTAGTGGCACATAATGTAGCCTAGAAGCAGGACTGGACCATATGCCTTCAGTCTTGATGTTTTTCCAGCCACGAGGGCTTGGAAGGCTGAAGGTATGCTACTCTGACCAGCCTAGCACCATGAATGACCACAGAAGTATAGTGAAACAGTGGGACACACCATCACAGCCATATTTATCGCAGCAGGTAGGCCTACAATAAACAAGGCTTTTAAAACTGTCACTTCGTTGAAGACAAACATGAAACCCACCCAGGAAAGAAAAATGATTAAGATGGTAGCCTGACATTATCGTAAGGACACAAAGACTCATCAGCTTCAGTATAATACATAATCTCTGCCATTTACGTCATGTTCTCAGGCTCTGTGGCACAGGCTCCCACGGCCTTGGTGACATTGACCAGCAGAGCTTGGTTGGTTCCCGTCAGCAGGTTGACCAGGGGCTGGATGCCTCCACACTTCCGGATGATAGCACTGTTGGCAGGTGTCTGGGCGCCCTCGCCCAGGGCCCCCACCACATTCACTAGTACCTCCTCAGGCTGGTCTGTCAGCAGACCCACCAGAGTATCCAAGGCCTTGTGTTCCTGGAACCTGAAAGGAGACGCAGAAATGAATCAGCCAATGCATTAAGACTCATAGCTGTCTCTGTCCAAAGTCCTCCTGGTTGTGTTGCAGCTCAAGACGATACCTGACTCCAGCTGCCACAGCGCTGACTATTCCTCCCACCAGAATATCCCTGTCCTTGTCCATCTGGTCAAACTGCTGACATGATTATGTTTTACAGACTCTGGATATAGCCCAGATATGTTTATTAAATACTACTAATTTGTACTCTTAAAATGTTCACCCTGCACAGCCAGAAGAGTATTGGCCACCCCTCAGAGCCTGGTTCCTCTCTACGTTTCTTCCCAGGTTTAAGCCCCTTTTACAGAGTTTTTTTCTAGCCACTGAGCACTTAATTCAACCAATCCCTTTCACCGAACCATAATCACATAAAACATTCAAATTACCACAATAAAGACCCAAAACTGTCTGATCATCAAACCACAAAACGGAACTACAACTACAAACAGAAACATAAATTGCGCAGACCAGATATATGCAAATGTTTTGGTGAAAAATTTGGCAAAAATCTTTGCAAAAATCTTTAAATATTGGTGTGAATAATATAGTCACAACATGAGTGTAGGGGTTTAAAGAATAAAATAAATGTAATCACATTTCATTACCCTGAATAATACATTTTCATATTCATCAATATCCTCTGTGTGGAGCAAGTGAAAATGCTACAAAATGCCACAAAATGCATTTTCTTAAGAATTCTATAGCTTAAGAAAAGGCATGTATTTAGAAAGGTATACTTTTTCAATACACATCACTTGACCCAGTACGGCAACAGGGCAGTTTTCCCACGACTGCTCAAAGGCCTCCCCACGCATGTACTTTGCATGACCGAGGTTGGCTGTGGCTTGGACACATTTACTCCCTGTTTTACTATGATTTCACTTTGTATGCCAGAACTATAGAGTGGGCAAACTACAGTAAACATTTAAGAGGGATATAATGTGGTTACAGAAAACCTCAACAAACCTCTGATGTACGGTTAAGTTCTACGACTGTTTTTTATTCGCAGTTACGGTTGCTGGCAGCAAAGCCCTTAGGCTATTGTAGGAAGCGTCCAAGGTCATTTCATTTGGGTCGACATCCACGAAAACACATTGTTTCAGGTAAAATGGTATGGAATGGAGCTGCTTCCGAAAACAAACCTCTGCCAATATTAAACATTGAAGTATGACACAATTACCACAACCACAGAAGTACTATCTGCAGATCACTATTACAATAGATTCCCTTTATAATTGCACATAAAACTTTTGATAAATGGACCCGCGAGTAATGTCTATTTTTGTTAAGCCAATCCAAGCTGGCGTAATTACGATGGCAGAAGGAACATAACACAAAGCTGCCCAAATCAGCTCCTCGTAGAAACCGAGCGCTCAGTACAAGTGAAAGCATTATTAAAGCCTGTCAATAGACACTGGATCCACAGAGCAACTTCTGTGTAGCAGCTTTATGATTGATTGTGTTGCTTCATCTCATTTTGTAAAGACATCTGTTACAGTAACACAGGAATTCACATTGGTGGCGCAAAGAACAGTCTGTCTGCCCTGTGTCATACCATAGCCAGGCTCAAGAAAGAGCTCTGTATAAAAGAGTCCGTTCAAGGACTGGGGAAAAGCAACAGACCCTCCAAGACGCTCAGTGGGGATCATAAAGAGACCAGGAGATTTCAGATGGATACATTCTACCACCTAATGAAGAACAGAAAACTGAACTCACTTCGAAATGAAGGAGAACAAACTGCTGCCTAAATAGAACCAGAGTCCGGAGAGCAAAGTTCTGTAGATAGAAACGTGAGGTAAGAAAGATGTATCATTACGAATAACTTATTATGGTCTGCTCATCATGGACTTTGGAACAGAGGTAAGACAAGGAGGAGTGGATGGATACCCAGTAATTGTAACTGAACCACACAATCTCAACCTCAAACATTATTGTGTTGGCAAATACAGTTTGTCTCTTGGCACGGGTCCTTTTCCATTGCAAAGTTATTCCTTTCCTACTATGTTAAAGAGCTTAGTTTTCACAGAGCATTTGTGTGTCCATAACACCTCAGTATATACAGTTCAACGGGGCACATATCAATGCGCCTATAAATCTGCTTTGAAATCTGCATGAAACAACAGTCCAAAAGTTTCCTAATGCAAGTCAAGAATACTGATAGCTCTTTTTTATGGAGGTTTGTCATATCTCCTTTCATATTGCAGGCCTTATAAAAATGTTAATCTCTGGACATTTAGACGATGTAGTGCTTTAAAGCAAACACACTTAAGTTTTGAAAGTAATTATATTTTTAGCCATCAATCATCTCTCATTTTGATGCATCATTAATCAGGCAAATAGCTAACACATGCTGCTCCTTCTGGGCTTCAGCGGAGGTCTCCCTGCTTCCTCACATCTCAGGCCCTCATTACCAATGTCACCTTACTTCCCAGTGAGTACACTGCCTTCGACCAGAGCCTTATTTTCAAAAGTAGTGTACTATGTAGGCAGAAGTGTGCCATTTGGGGTATATTGAGTGCTCTACTGTACATTACAGCCAGGCCATGTTAAAGATCACTCAAAAGCATGCTGTCTGCTTCTGGCCACAAGGGCTGCTTGATTTGTTCATGTACTTGTGCTCGTGAATGCATAAAAAAAGAAACTCTCATTACTGCTGCTGTAAAATATATTCCAAAACGATTTTCATCTCGAAACGCTACTCTGCCCATGATTGATTCTGAAATGAGTACACGCCCCGAACAACTCTGTGAAACTCTCTATTACCGTTCACAGCCTTTTCTGTTTGACACTAATGGTTTGGTCATTTCATTCCAAGCCTGCACCTGACCTTGACATTTTTATATGTTATTCCAATAACCCTGGGAGAGTAAAAAAAAAAGAAATGATCCACTGGCATATTTAAGTGTGCATTAAAACACTCAATGCTCTACTCTGGATCATGCTGGTTTCCACTCCTGCCTGCATGCCTTCATGGAGAACCCCTGGCCAAATGTCTACCTTCGTTCACACCCAACAGCCCGCAGAGTCCAAAAAACAAAACACAACGTCCACATAGGAAAGTAAACGTTATGAAATGGGAACATTGTAGCGGGTGTTAAGATCCTTCGGGTCTCTCCCACTGACTGAAGTTATTCATCACATCTCCAGTTAATGAGGGTGAGGGAACTGTTCTGAGGTGTTTGATGTTTGTTAATGAAGCGTCACCCTATTGCGTTTTTACATGCGATTATCAGTATCGTTACTATCTTTATGCTTTCATTATTATTATTATTACGGCGTAGCAACAGTGTTATGAGAAATTACGCTGAGACAAGTGACCTATAAGCGTCAGTTTACTCATTGGCAGTGTAGTTTACTCATTGGCGTTTTATCACCTTGCCCAAAATCAAGGCTGTTTTTTGTTTATTTTAACCAGCAGAACTGGACTGAATATTGGACTTGTTTTGTAGCCAGAGATCTGAAGGGCAGCCTAGAAGGATTGCTTTGTTCCCTTACAATCCATACTGTATACGGTTGACCACAAAACATGACAACCGACACTCGTCTCTCTATGCAAACAAAGCACTTTTGTTTACAACGACAACCATTGGTGTGGTTGTCCATCAAAAACCTGGCACTATAAATCTTTATCTATATCCACCTGCTTTAAAGGGAAGGGTTATTGGCATACTTTTGTAACGGGATCTTTGCTTAATTGAATGTGGCAACAGGCACTTGCTTCCAGTTGGGAAGACTTAACTTAGACTCTAAATGTAGGATATCATCCTGTCAGTTATGAAATATGAGGTGGATAGAGAACGGTGAGTGCTACTGGGCCCTTTACTATTATTTTTAGAATTTCTCTGCAATTTTCCACTGCTAGACATTTCCACATTATCTTAATTCATCATATAAAACCATAGAAAACTCCAAAAGCCACCCTTATCGTAAAAACTTTGAAAAAGACACCTTATCAGTTTGTTGGCTACATTTCTGAAAATAAGCCTTGAATTTATGAAGGTGTTACTGTAGTATAAATTCATGCATATGGCTTGTATTGTCCCCCGAGTCACACCGAGACAGAAATAACAGCTAACATTTTTTTTTCATGGCAGTACCTTCAGCAACCCCCAAGAGCTGCCAGGGCACGATTTCTCTGCGTTATTTATTTTTTGTGGGAAAATGACTGACTTAAAAAAAATTATCTGACACAAAATAAAGCCAGCTAGGAAAGATTCCAGAAAGTGTCACTGTCGAAGGGAGCTAAATTACAATTAAATAAACGTGGGCATGCTGTAACATGACAAATTATTTAAGAGTCTGTCAGCTTTAGCTTACATTTCTGACATTATGAGTAGTCATTTTCTAGGCAACATTCTCACTGTCTGTTTGCCCATGTTCAATACTAATGTCAGGCTGCTTAAAACTAACACATCATTGGGTGTCTATAAAATCAACACTTTACTTCATCTTTAGTTAACAGTGGAAAATACCACATTCCTTTTGCAAACGGTCACGTAAAAGATCAGAGCTAATAGAATCCGTGGCAAAACTTTACATTTTGTTTAAATAATCACTTCGACCAGACACAATGTAAAGGATGAGATGTGACAACACTTGGTAGTGGAAAAAGTGAGACTCCCATAAGAACAAATGTGTCTCGTAAAAACACCATATGTGATTGCAGCAAATCAACCCTTATCCAAACTTCTAAAACTGGCTTGCAATTGAAACATACAGTGGACATCTGTATTTGCACTATGAACAGAGCTCCCTAAATTCCCAGCCTCTATAATACCTCATTTGTGATTCTACCTCAATTGAGCACACAGGCTCCCAAACTGCCACAAGAAGTCACTAAAGTGCGACAAGGCAATCATAGGGAACTACCTCAGCAAGACAAAAAGGCAGCGTACTGCAAGGCAGTACCTTACCTTATGGCTACCCACTTATTAAAGACTGAATAGGGCCTCCCAGGAAACGCAGTGGTCTAAGGCTCTCTGTAGTAGCCCCAAGCTGACCACCACAGTCTAAGTTTGAGACATCATTGCAGCTAGTTGCCGATTGGCCGGGAAGCTCCACGGGACAGGCGGACTGGCCAGCATTGCCTGGGGACAGGCGCATGGGCCAGCATCGCCTGGGGAGTGGCACATGGGCCAGCATCGCCTGGGGAGTGGCACATGGGCCAGCATCGCCTGGGGAGTGGCACATGGGCCAGCATCGCCTGGGGAGTGGCACATGGGCCAGCATCGCCTGGGGAGTGGCACATGGGCCAGCATCGCCTGTGGAGTGGCACATGGGCCAGCATCGCCTGGGGAGTGGCACATGGGCCAGCATCGCCTGGGGAGTGGCACATGGGCCAGCATCGCCTGGGGAGTGGCACATGGGCCAGCATGGCCTGGGGAGTGGCACATGTGCCAGCATCACCTGTGGAGTGGCACATGGGCCAGTATCGCCTGGGGACAGGCGCATGGGACAGCATTGTCTGGGGAGTGGGCCAGCATCACCTGGGGACAGGCGCATGGGCCAGCATCGGCTGGGGAGTGGCACATGGGCCAGCATCGCCTGGGTTAATAAACAGCAGAATGGCTCGGTGTGGATGTCTACGAGTAAAGCACGTGAACGCAATCTTTAACTCTATTGCAATGAGATATTGCCATAGATACAGTTGGAGCCGATGAGATGGAGGGAGAAAAATGGGACATATTAGAAAAAAAACTGAGGAAAAAAAGAAACTGCTGAATGTACATTAGTCCAAACAAAAATAAACCTAATTAGATGTCTCTGTACTTCTGTGCGGGTGATTTGTCAAAGTCAGGGCCAGGCTAATTCCATAGGCTACCAACAATTACGCCAGCATACCTATGACATAAGACACGCCGCCCACTAACCTACCCCGCCCCTTCACCTCCCCCGCCGCAGTAAATAACGGGATCATGACCAGCAAGCACACAGTTTAACTCCGGCCCTGCTTAAACTCCAGACTGACTAGGGCTGTAGTGATAATGAGGGGTAATAATAATGCGAGGGGTGGAGGGACTTTACTTAGCCACGTTCTCCACGCTGATGGAGCACTTCCAGATGGCCCCAGTGGTGGCGGCCAGGAGCTGCTTGTTGTCTGCCTGGCCAAGCAGAGACACCAGGGGCTGCAGGCCGTCGTACTGACGCACCAGGTCACGGGTCCGCTTGTCCTCCGCACACTGACAGACAGGCAGGACGAGAAAAAGACCACGTGCGCTATTAGGACTTGCTTTTTAAGATGTTGTTTTTGGCCCTTCTATTCAGAATGTGGCGGGGAAGGGGTCCTGCGGGGTTGATGTCACGACTGAAAAGCGCCGGACGCGGTAACAGTTATTTGTTGGGGAGGGCTAACGAAGGAACGGTGTAATGGGAATGTAAAACAGTCCAGATCACCTTGAAGATAGCACTGGCGCAGTGCATCTGAAGTTCATGGTTGTCGCGGCTGAGGTTTTTCACCAAGTCCTCGATCATGCCCTCAGTCTGGATGGCGATCCTGTAACTTCTCTGGAATTGAACATTTAAGTAAAAACGTATGCCGTCAGCGTGTGCCTTTGACAATGTTTCAGGGTGAATTGTCATGCTCCACGCCGCCATACAGTGGATTCGGCTCACTAACCCAAGGCTTTCACCGGTGCAGTGCACTGTGGCTCTCACCTCGGAGGCACACTCCTGAAGGGTTCCCACGACAGGGATCAGCATGTTCTCGTGGGGAGACTTGAGCAGACGAGCCAGCAGGGGAATGCCGCCGGCCCTGCGGATGGCTTCCTTGTTCCTGGTGCTCTTACTGCAGCTCCAGAGAGCCAGGGCTCCGCAGCGAGCCACCTCCACGTCCTTCTCCTGCTCCACGGTCAGGGCCGCCGAGTCAGGCACACAGTCCAGTAACTCCACCTGCGGATGCACACGCCATGACGCGCCAAATATCGGGTGTCCTGTTCAATACGTATCAGATATTACAAAAGGAAACGAGCCATATGTCCGGTGAATTTGAAATCCCTATAATAATTGCTGTGGTTTCCATTAATGCAGTGTATTAAACTAATTTAGCCGTGATTAAGTGCATAATTAAATCTTATTACCGCGGGGTCAGATTGAATAAAAAAGTGGAAAAACAGCAGGGCTGTGTGTTGATGTTACATCGCTCCAATCCCAGAGTGACCTTCTATGACTGTGGGTCTGCGTGTCAGAGCTGTGTTAATCCATAGTTCCTGCATGGCCACTGACACAGAGCAGGCAAAGCTATTACACATGTTACGCAGTTCAAAGGTGGTCTCAGTCTGTAGTTTAGCGTGAAATGAATCTCTCCTCTGCAGTGACTGCAATGAGCACATCCGATTTGGTCCTTCAGGGTAAATATACAGTGCTCATAGGCTTTAATCACAGGTCTTTCTGTCAATAAACATCAACTGAGGTCCGAGGATGTCTGAGGACATTCTATCTGTCCCCCCCCTCCCGACCGACTTTGATGTTCGTGACGTGAGGCTAAGGGGGAGGAGGGGGCTGGACCAGGGGAGCCGTGTGTGTGGAAACTGGAGGTGGCTAGAAGAGCTAGCGCCGTGAGGTGTTTTTGGCTCGGTTGTCAGGATGGGAATTGCTGGGGACCCGACGATACGATATAATCCCGATTCTCAGGGGCCATGTGATTCTTGATTTATAAAGTAGTGCTCCGCAAGAATGACGAGGGAGTAATGAGAAAACGATTGCTTGCAAATACGTGCTGACAATATATTGGCTCCATATTTAATGAGACGCTGAAGAATATGCCAATAAGCTAAATCCAGGAGTTTTAGGGCAGGTACAGCCTACCAGCGCTAAGATATATTTGGTCTGAACCGATATCAGGACGTGTAACTCGATTTGTTTTTCCCAGTCACTACTGTGCTGTGTTTTGACACTGAGCCGAGGTGGGTTGGCCTGTACTGTACGGAGCAGTGTGCCGTTCCATAACATGGGAGTTATTCAGTGAAGTGCTTTGCCATGTCAGTCTTTGCAGAGCAAGTTTGTCCGTTGCTGTACTGCACCATGTGATTCCAAATTGGCTCTGCAGTTGCCTTGGTTAGTTAGAGTGTGCTGCTGGCAACGGCTGCTGGACTGTGGGTTCAATTCCCGCACGGGTCACATATACACATATATTTATGTGTCACTGTCAGTGCTGACAGTTCTGCAAGTCTCTCTAGATGAAGCGTTTGTCTGAATGACATTGTTGTTATGTTTTTTGTGCAAGTCTATGCTTTGCTGTGCCACAGTAATGTTGTATATGTCTTTCCTCCAGATCTCACCAGTCTCTTGATGCCTCCGTGCTGTCTGACTGTCCTCCTGGCCCGTCTGAACTTGGCCACGTTGGCGATGGTCTCTGCGGCCAGGCATTTCAGGTTCTTGTCTGGGGAGTCCAAGATCCTCACCATGGTCTGCAGACCCCCCAGGTCAGCCATGGCCCGGCGGATCTGTCCGTTACGACTGATCTCTTTCAGGATCTTCAGAGAGCCAATCTAAATCGCACATACATATACACACACACACACACACACACACACACACACACACACACAGACATCCACAATGTATATCTCCTTAAATCTCCTTAGCAGGGAGAAACAATTAGAATAAAACCGTTGGCCTATATGAAGGGAATCCGAAAGGCGGGCAGCAACATGAGGTAAACATCTGTCAACAGCAGCACAAATAAAACCCCAAGACAAACTCCCTAAAAAGAGACGTCACTTTCTGAAGACTTTCAGTATAAAGGCATGCTGTTGTAAAAAGCGCCCTCAGATCTCGTTAGTTCTATTGGAGTCTAATGGTTCCCCTGTGTCTAAAAAGGCAGCCAAGTGTGCCCCCCAGGACTCTAGGCAGGACTGGTTGTGTCTCAAGCACCAGGCTGGCCGGAACATACCACAGGGGCTGCATCCCGGTCGGCATGGAAGGGGACTGAGACTAGGACTGGAATGGCTACTTACTTTGCATTTGATTTCTTCTGTATCCAGCAAGTTGATGAGGACTTCAAGGCCACCTACGTCCCGGATGGCCAATTGGCACGTCTCCTGCGCTAAATTAAAGTCCCTCATGGAGCACAGAGCGATCACAGTGGCCGTCTGGTTGCCCCCCTGAAGTAGTAACCAAAACAACAGAAACTGGGAATGAATGAATGAATAAGAAGGAAAAGAGGAATTAAAGAGAGGACGCAGTGGTTTCCCTCAATCTTCCCCCATCTCTTTTCTCCCTAAGCCCCCCTTGAACCACAGTGCAGGGGTGCGTTATTTGATTTACCACTGTTTGGTGAGTGTTTAGCTGTGCGGTGGGGAGAAACTATTTGATAAAGAAGGGCACACTGACAGCTAAGCTGCCTATGGCCAAAAAATAAATAGACAATGTACTAAGTTAGAGATTTAAGAAAAAGACTTGCATAGAAATGTTGAACATAATGAGTTAGCGTTTCAAAAGTCTGTTTTGACAGTTGCTATACACATACACACAATAATTCAAGACTAGTTTCTACCCAATTAGCATCTTAGTAACTACTACTAAGCAAACAAGCGGTTTTGGAGTAAATAAAAGTTTGGTTCCACTACAAATGACTCAAAATGAGGATATTGAACAGACCTGGGTTTATTGCTCGTGAGTGGGGTTATTTTCTAATCGCTGGCCTATCTGGTGATAGGTAATACCTTGATGATGCTGTACACATAAAAAACGATTGAGTCAATATTAAGAGGGCCAATGCATACAGAGAGGGTTAAGTTGGCGCCAGGTGGATGAAACAATCGCTGTGGTCAGATCCTTTTTTTTGGCTTTACAATATCTTGTTTTTGCAGTGTATATTTTGTTGTTGTGAAATGGTTTACATTAGTCCATAATCTACTGAAAAAGAACATTTGATACCAGATGGAGGCATAAGTCCCACACAGTAGGTAGAAAATACAGCAGTAAGCTCGAGTAATACTAGATGTGTTACGTCTTTGAAATGTGACACGGCATCCTCCAGTCAAAAATCTCCTGGCAAGTGAACAATCAAAACGGTATTGCTTCATTTTTGTCTATTATTGTTTAAATGAACCACAGATTGACAGAGAACAGTTAGTTCTTAAGGCCCTACTTCTGCAAGTTGCTTGTATTATTGCTTTTATTAGTTGCACACTTCATAAACATCTCAAACCCAGGACCATCCCAAACATATTACTCTACCCACGCAGGAGACTAAAACCTCTTATGTAATAAACATATTAACGTGAGACAAAATAATCCTTTAAAGGTAATATCTTTTCAACGATGATAGAGGTTACATTGTGAGTCCGGTGCGGTTCATGTTTTGCGTGTCCAGTTGAATCCCAATGTGGTGAATCAGGGTGAACTGTGGGATTGTTTGATCAAATCGTTCATATCCTAAAAAGAGGTAGCCTCACACACCGTAGGGGGATAACGGGCACATGTGTTCCCCATATTCTGGCATCGGCCTGAATGTGAACCATCCGACTGTTAACAGCACTGGATCTATTGCTTCTTTTGTCTGCAACACCACTTCTCACTCTTCAAAGGACTCCACGGGGCTGGTATCATACCTTTAAAAAACCAAACGCTATGTTTAGAACTGATACCGAAAAGAGATCATGTGCTTTCATTTTTGTTAGCTTTGGTCTAGAGAAGTCTCATAGACATTCCTGAAAACATTGACAACATCTGACAATATTTTATGATGGAGGTATCTGACCCTCTTCCAGCTAACATGTTAGGGGCAGATGCGCAGGCGGAGAAAGCAGCGAACAACCATTGGCGGAGACAGGCAGGGGCGAGACAGGACCAAAAAAAACAAGAATAAGCCTTGCACGCCCGTTAGCACCCCCAAGAATGATTCTGGAATGCGTCGGGCCCGTTGTCAAGTGACCGTTCGTAGATGAGGTGCGACACTCCAAACCGCAGTACACGAGCGATTGGCGCGTCCGATGATCAGCGCCCCTTGGCCTCAAACCTAACCCCTCCTTAGCTCCCCCCAATCAAAACTTACCAGCTGGCCCGAACCAACCAAACACTGCCCACTGAAGGCTTCCCGAATGGCACGTATTCACTGTAAGGGATTGATATTTTCAGAGGTGGGGGGCTGGTCGAAATGTGTTGGAACTTGTTACTTTTGCTCTGGGAGGGTGGTATGTTTGTTTTTTGTTTTTGTGATAGGGATTTTTTCAAGAGGGTTTGGAAGCAGTTTTTCTTAATTGAATTCATTCCATCTTTCCCCTGTCATGTTTTATGGTAGTTCCCATATTGGAGGGAATTGGAAAGAATCTGCGTTACGTTCAGTAGCCTATGTGTTTTTGAATGTTTAGGTAGAAATATGCTATGTAGAACAACAAGTAGAACAGGAGTCACACATGCCCTATTCTTGGAATTTCTATCTGCAACATTCTAAACAATCAAGAATGATCAGAATATTCTTCTGTGTTTGACCAGCCCTCCTCTGCAAAAAAAATAGCAAACTGCCCATAACACACTGCTTTTTACCACTACCTCTAAGAAATACGGTGCCATTAAATAAGCAACCTCCTCAGGCATCTGAATACTACAGCTTATGAAAGACACATGAAAAAACTGTAAACAAAACGAATGACTGGGGTTTACAAAGCCTAATGAGACACAACGTTTTTATCCAGGATTTATCTACCTGCGGCCATTTTCAGGCAAAGACAATAATAATACTTCATTTATTTGTACTTGTCACAACAAGGGGATAACAGAAAGGACTTAAAGCCAGAGGTTAGACTGTGTTTTGTTTAGAGTAGTTCAATTCCAGGTGACACCTCTTTCTTATGACCCTTCTCAAGAAACTTCACTACCAGCAGGATTTGGCAAAAACAATAGCAATGACTAAAGCTCCTTCCCATAAATTACATTCAGAGGAAAAATATCTTTAAATATTGCACATTACAAAGTAGGGAAAGAATGAAGGGAATTCATAAATACCCTTATGATCTGGTAAATGTAGTCAATTACCAATTTATAAAAGAAGAATGTCCTATGGTCTGTTTATCCAAACACACACGATACAAACAAAGAGCAAGTGCTTAAGACAACAAGCACTAAGATGTGTCCTGGTAAGAAGAATTCACATGAATGTAGTTTAAGTGTTCCGACCATTTTATAAAAGGTATCCAAAAAGCAATTAAACACTACTGCATCCAATTAATTTAAAGGTAGTTGACCAGATATTCTTAATTTTTACATGTAATTTGACATTTTGTCTCCCTGGATTAGGCTATTGTTCAGAACTAATCGTCATAGAAAAGAAAGGTAGTGAGATCTGTTCGCACACGTGTATTTGTGTGTGTATCCACAAAGCTGAATCTATTAGATGAGGAGAGCAACTGCCTGTGTTTCGACGGTCTGTGTTCTTCCACCTCGGTCAGTGTACAAGAACGAAGGAAGCAACCAGCTTGGCAGAGGTTTCATCCCGGAGGAAGCATGTGGTTTTACTCTTCTGCCATTTCTAGAGCAGACTAGCCATGTAGGGTACAGAAGAAGAAAAAATGGAGCTGTCTACTGCCAAGTCCATTATGGGGAACGAATAGGGAAAGAATTATTGGTTGTTCTCCTACTTCATATTGGACATACAGGAGCTTCTATAAAAGAAAAATATTGAGCTTTTCTGGCCCTGCCTGGACATTTGCAACAACATTGTACAAAAAAAGGATCCTTTGTCTGGTGCAGTAGTTGGCCAGTTGTTTTCTATGCCTTTCCAAAAATAATGGTTCAAACCGTGTTGTATTTAATTCATCAAAAAGTATTTAAAATAAAAGCTAAATAGGGAAATCTGTGAAAAACATTCTTTGTAAATTATGTTTTACTTGTTAAGGTTGGGCATTAACTGATCCTGGCTTTTTTGCACAGCAGGACTCTTAAGGTAATTAAAGTAGGAAAAGATTTCTCCAGAGAGAACATGGGGCTTGTAGTTCTTCTACTAACCAGCAGAGGGTGGACAACCTCAAGCAGGGGGAAAAACATTACTGCCATGGATGGACAGGATCACAGCTCACTATGTGGGTGTGTAAATCATGACGCCACATCACATCTAATAGTTTATTTCAAAATGTACACATACATAATGATGTTTCATTATGAAATGGTTGCTTGCATGTGCATCTATATACTGAAAGGATCTGTCACTCTGGGACAAAACAGCACATCATGTAAATATTTCTAAATGAAGGGCCTACACCTACAAGGCAGTGAACGTCAGGAGCCACCTAGACAACCTGTTGAAGTCGGTTATAGACCTGATAATAATGTTGGCACCTGAATATGTTTTTCACCACTTACCATTAACCTAATAATTCAACACTTTATCAAAAACAACAGAGCACAAAGTAGAGTAATTGGTAGCAGCCACTGTGAAAGGATATTCTATGTAACGCAGATTATATTCCACGTACAGTATATGGACGTATACTGCTAATGAGGGAGCTTAGCTTTAGCTTGTAAAAGAAATAACCTGTGGTTGCCTAAAGTACACACGGATGGCAATTATATGGTATGGTGCCCACGTATGCCGTATGAGAATACCAAACGTATAGGCAATCTGCTTGTTTCCAAATATACTGTATGGTCTATATGCCCCACAATTTGCTATAGTCCGCACACACACACACGCACACGCACACGCATGTTCATTTAAAGCTATGTAGGCAGGCAACATGTTAAGATCATTAAACACCACTGCAGCGAGCAAGGTCAGGACACATGAAATGCTATACTGTTTGTGTATGCAGACAACCACATTTGTTTTTAAGACTTCCGCATGCAGTGTAGGCCTACATACTGTATGAAGGCTGGCTACATATCCTTGGAAAAATAAGCAATAAAACACAACATAGATCATTCCAGTGTTGCTTTATGAAAGCTTCTAAAAGTACAAATGTCTGTCTATAAGGACCAGCTCAGGAGACAAAAAATTGAAATAAGGTTCTTACTCCTAAAATAAAACAGATATTTAACTTGGCTCGAGTTAGTTTTTAGCTTCTGATGGTAATGATATTATAAAATGACTACTGGACAAAGCCCATAAATAACTCCATGGTGGTTTCCAGACAAATAGAATGCTGCCTGGGAAGGGCAGGTTTGCATCTCACAGAAGGCATAAACTCTCACTACGAATACACTCCAGTTTCAAACCAAAAGTAGAACATGTAGAAACCTAATTAACTTGAAAGTTCCCTTATCTGAAATTGGCCCTTTTATATCATTTATATTTTAAATTGGGTTTGGAAAAGAGAATCACTCCTCTTTCCTAAGAGCGAACTTTCATTCATTATCTGATGTTTTGTTAAGCTAAAAATATCTACCTGGAGCTGAACGTGCATTAATGTTTTCTTTAGTAGATTTACCACCATTTGCCCTATGCATGATCTTATTAGGGGGGAACGATTGCAGAACAGTGTGTAAAAACAAGGAAAGGGCCAACAACTATCTCAGCCCGCAAATCTCATGTTTAACAGTGCTAGATCTTAGAGATATGAAATAATCAAAAAATGATTTCATTACTGTAAATCGACTCAGTCATAATTTTATTTTTTATTACAGATCTTAATTTAGGTATATTTAGTAAACTTACACAGGCTGGAATTTAAAGTGAGTAGCTGCCGTGGGTTATTATTCTCTTAACAATATAGTGTCCAGATTTGCAATAAATAATGAACCATAACATCGTATGATTACAGTTGCCATCATGTCACGTCTCTAAACGGTATCTATGCATAAGTCCAAATAAACTGAATTGTAACCACGGGGGGGGGGGGGGGTAATCCTCTCAGATCCAGCAGGGGATGGAGGTATTCAGTCAGTCTGGGTCATTGGCGTTTCGGTCCTCTCTCCTTTTGTGTTTTGACACATTAATATTCACCATATGCACTGTCAGAACTTTCAGAGACGCGTTTCATTTCTGCTCTCTGGTGTGGGCAAACATTGCATCCAGCTGCTGCCTTTAGACAGCTCTCCTCTCCACTCTTGTGTTGGCTCACATGTGCACCCAAACAGGCCTAGGATGTGTCAAAAACTAGGAATCCACAGACCCAAGTCCAACCACTTAAAGTCATACTACAAAGCAAGCGCTTTAAAACAGGAGCACATTGTAACTCCCCACCCCACCCCCCCGACGTCAGTTTGCGTTATTGATACTGATGTTGTGAAATAAATGAAAACAATACATGTGGAATAATGTTTTAGGCATTACGTTGTTTCTTCCAGGTGACAAGCGGACCATTATAACTGTGACATGTCCTACCTTAAAGAAATGACCTCATTTAGACTATTTAAAATAATATTATATAGATTCCACACTGCGTCCAAATTCCTGAACGGACGACAGGAAAGTGACGTGGATCTGACCGTTTCCTACCGGTTTGGACTGACTGAACATTACACTTTTAAACAGAACAGAACCTTTTGGTTTCGGGTCAGGCCTCCGCAGGCTTCGCTGTACTACACCTTGAGGTATTTGACGAGTTTCTGGATCTGCCAGTACTCTGAGGGAAGGTCTGTGTTACTCTCTGTTCGGCGCTCCGGCTGCTCCTCGTCTTCCTCGCTCTCAGATGAACTCTCGCTGAAGTCACGGATGGTGCCGTCTCCTCCCGGGGTCTTACTGAAGCAGACAGAGACAGAAGCATGCATGAATCAACGTCTAGGTTGGGCCGTAAAATCAACACAGAACACAACCGTGTAGCCTTTTCCTTGTGTAAGCATTTGAATCCAAATCGTCTTACGTGGAACAACTATATAAATGTATCCACACACAGGAAATAAATTCCAAAACGTTCGAAAATATGAGTGTGGTCCTTTCGGTGATTTAAAATAACGGCAAGCTTATTTAATACATCATGGAACATTAAGATTGAAAACTTAAATGGAAGTATCAGGCTTGAACTTCCTCTGTATCTAAGCAGCAGCAGACAAGCATAAAGAGAGAGGGACCGAAGTAATGGGGGAACTGGAGTCGTCATCATCCTCCTAAACAGACCAGACCTCTCTCGTCCCTGGTGTTCGTTCCATACACGCAAACAGAAATTCAGAGGGCTCTGAAAGTCAGTTGGACCACTCGAATAACTGCATCATGAAACCCGGGCACAGCGGGGCAATTAAATGTGCATGGATGTTCAAATGGGGCCTTTGGGAAACGTTTCCCATGTACACAGATAGCATTTCCAGGGGAGGCCATTATCAGAGGAAATCCGCCAATGTGACGGTTACCGAGGCAGCGCAGCGGTGCCATGATAAACAGTGAACCAATCCGTAACGGCCATCCCAGGGCTGTCCCCGTGTATCACCAATGGCCATGAGGAATGCCAGTCTGCCACCAAATGTCCCCTTCTGAACGTGTAGCAATCTTCACTGGTGCAAGGCGGAGAAAAGCTATCGGCAATACGGTGGCTGAAGTCGAACCAGTCACTCTACTTTGAGACGCCAGAGGAAAGGGACAGAGCACATCAGACACCGCACGTCGGCCAATATAAAAACACTTCCTATATCCCTGTTACGGAAAAGATCACCAGAAGGTCAAAGCATTGCGCCACAATTTGTCTATTACTTATTAGAGATCTAATGGTTCCTAATTTATGTGTGAGGGCAGTGTGGGGAAAGACCTACGTTTTGTTAGACGACTGCCGACCTGGTAAGGAGGACACTGAGAAATTGGCTTTCTTCTGCATCTTCTCCTGAGTCCGCACAGACTTCACTGTCGCAGCACTCCTTTTGGATTTCTGGCCATCGTTTTCCCTAGGAAAATTAAATAAGAAGCAGACATCGTTATCAGTTTTTTTTCTCTCTTTTCTTTTTGAAAATAGTTATCGTAACGTCATCATTATTTAATGCTTTTAGAGATAGGACAGGGATTTACTCCGGGAACCAGTTGCCTGCCAAAAATGGGGACAAGTATCACAAGGTAGAGATGAAAAAGCACAAACCCCTACCAAGTCTATTTATCAAAGAACATATGACATCAATCATTTCTGTGAGTTTCTCCTCAAACACCCAAGTTTCCTGTCTGTGAATTTAGGGGTTCTAAGCAGTGAACACACCCATTAACCGGATTGTCTATATGATCAGGAATAATTCTGATTGCCCTAAAATATATACGCCATATAAACCATCTCTTTATGGTGTGTGACTGCTGGCATGTGGATAGGAATACAAGCTGAGACAGATTCAGCCAGTGGAGTGCTCGATTCCAACATCACCCCCTTTTTAAAAGCTAATCTACTGGAGCAGAGGGTTCCCGCCACGCACAGTACGTGGTATCGTTGCGCAGATTTCAAAGACATTGAATATATAGGGTGGAATTATCACATACTCATAAGGAGACGCGAGACCGAGGTTCTTCCATTTCAAAGACGGTTCTAATTTCTTTTTGCCGCCCGGCTTGTTCTGCACAGGCTGTTGTCTCGCCTTCTCATGCACATTCTTTTCCTGGTGATCGGAAGACCTCTGGGGTTGGCCTTGTTCCTCTGCATCAACTGATTCCATATGTTGGATCTTTTGTGTCGATGAAGGTTCCTCTTGAAAGTCAAAATCCTGTAGAGGAGAGGGGGGGAATTTTTTTGTAGAAAGGACCTGTCAATTTGCACCGAAATGCATGCAGTGAAATATACAATAAATTTTGGGTTGTAAAATTATATGGACTTCAATCGTTAAAAAGTTCTTCCTCTAAAGTATTATTCTTTTAACGAAGTCTTTGGTCCGTTTGTGATTGTTTCAACTTATAAAGCATATTTTCCATTCTACATTTGACACACTGCCTTGTTATTCAGTTATTTCAGAGACATATCACACCCTGGTGTCTGACACGGTGCCATTCAACTCTTAGTAGAACCGTATAAAAAATAATCAGGGTTTTTATCAATGTTCTAATAATAACACAAAACGTTCTTATCATTCCCGGCTGCTGCAGAATAACAAGTGTGCCTTTCTCATTGAGCAATGGGAATATATATATATATATATATATATATATATATATATATAAACATTCCCAGAGCTTTACAACACAGAAGAGGTTCCTCTATTTTAATTGGCTGAACAGGATCAAAAGTTTATTGTTTCTTTTCACTCGTCACCCTAAAACCTTGGAGTTTGGCACAAAGAAAGTGGAGCCCTTGTGTCACTCGTATACATAGATGATTTTTGAGGTTCTTGAAGGTCTTCCTACACTACTTTACAACCTAACATTACAATGCCAGCAAGACACACATGAAGGATTTGCAGGCTGGGATTTTCTTTTTTTATCACAGACACCTGCAAGGCAGAAAATAACTTGCCTTGGACTACCATTGCCTTGCCTTGGAGATTTTTTTTTTTGTGATTTTCAGAAGTAATGGAGGAAAAATAGTTAACATGGAATGCCATGATTGTATTCTTTGGCCAAGTACACCTCGTCACTTTCCAAAGCCAGCTTGTTTGTCATAAAAGCCTGAGTTACAATCTGGGCCAATTCTGTCCACCAAGGCTGCATTTCAGGTGTCCAACCGTACATTTTATTTAATGATGCCTGAAATGGACAAACTTGGTGTGCTAGGACTAAGAACTGTCTTGTCCTGCTCCATCTCGACCTGTCTTGTCCTGCTCCGTCTGGACCTGTCTGGTCCTGCTCCGTCTGGACCTGTCTTATCCTGCTCCGTCTGGACCTGTCTTGTCCTGCTCCCTCTGGACCTGTCCTGTCCTGCTCCGTATGGCCATGCCCTGTCCTGCTCCGTCTGGACCTGTCTTGTCCAGTTCCGTCTGGACCTGTCTTGTCCTGCTCCGTCTGGACCTGCCTGTCCTGCTCTGTCTGGACCTGTCTTGTCCTGCTCCTTCTGGACCTGTCTTGTCCTGCTCCGTCTGGGCCTGCCTTGTCCTGCTCCGTCTGGACCTGTCTTGTCCTGCTCCTTCTGGACCTGTCTTGTCCTGCTCCGTCTGGACCTGTCTTGTCCTGCTCCGTCTGTTCCTATCCTGCACTATTTTTCTTTCTCCAATTGTGTCAAAACCATCCATGAGATATAAAACTCCAAATACTGAAAAATTTTGTTTAGATGTATGAGTAATTACCATGTTCACACAGTGATGGAAAAAAACATGCAACAAATGTCCAGCTTTCTGCTAGATGGTAGCTGTCAGAAGGGGGAGCTTCTAAACATGACAGCAGAGCCAGACTTTTCAGGATTTGAAAAATAACATTCTGTGGGTGGTGCTGCATATTCGCGTGCGATCACGCACACATAACACACCAACACCATGTCCAATTGCTAATCACGTCGTAATTTCAAAGACGAGCCAGTCCTACACTAAACCGAAAAGTTGAGCAGCGCCTGTGTGGTATGTGTCCCTGCTGCTGCATTCTTCCTCCCTGGCTGCCTCTTGCCTTTTTGATTGAGAATGTCTCATCTAATAAAACTGTGAAAAATAATCTGATTACGCGAAGCTGGAAACCAGTAGATCATGTTCAGAGATTGGTGTTGTTATCTTTGGCTATCAAGCTGCCAGGCTTCATGCTGACTTGGAACAACACTTCTTAGGGCTCCTGGCGATGCAATCAGGGACCCAGCCGGAGCTGTTTCAGATAGGGTTTCTGGCCTGACACAGGCTAGGGCCGCTTTATTCTTCTTTCTAGAGTTCACTGGGAAGCAATTTGGTCCTCAAGAGTGAGTGCAATTACTTCAGTAATATCAGTTTGAACAGGTAGTGTATGTGTCATTATAATGTCAATAAATGGAACATGTCCGTATCGGCAGACAAATCCACGTTTACGGCTGATTCAAGCTGACCCTTTCACACACAAGGGCTTTGCTTAAGTAATGCAGAGAGGAAATTGTCTGGAAGGGGCTAAAGAGACCAGACTTGAGTTCAGAACACTCCCTTTTATCCTTTCAACATCAGTGTGATGTATTTTAGATGTAGTAACCTCATAGGAGTAAAACACACAGACAGAGACAAACTGTCATTTGATTTGTATCTCGGCTAACTCGTTCCGAGTGGTGTTTTACTGCCTACTGTACTGTCCTTCCTTCTCAAAGGTTTAGGGGTCATGGCATGGCATCACTCCTCGTAGACACAGGACTCGTAAACCAGTAAAGCTTAGACGGCCGTTTGAGGGAGAGAGCGGAGCAGACTGGCATATCCCATTAGGCTTTATACGGCCATCACTTACCCACAGCTCAACCCTCTTTGTGACACTAAAACTTCTAACGCCAGCAATAAAGAAGGCACACTGGCTGGCCAAGAGAAAGCAATGGCAAGGCACCTCTTTTTCCTTGATAATGTCATTATTTGAAAATGAGGAGAACAACTGTTGTTATAGGCCAGTGCATTTACAATGAATAAATGTCTCTGTAATGTCAATGGATTATAGATTAAGTAGTGAAGATGTTAGGGCAGTTCGAAAACACACGTCAAAAAACCACAGCAAAGGCAGATTTTCTTTTATCTTAAAGCTATTGTCTCTAGAGCAGACACTTTCCAGTTCCTGAAATTGTGGGTGGAACGCCTAACAATATTCTTGTCCAGCGCTCTTTGATCTTCAAAACTGAATATTTGTGATAACATCTTAATTTATGTCAAAGATAAACGATTTGCAGAAAGGGGTAAAAGAAAGACTTAATAATCAAATTTCCGTTTGAATAGTTTCAAGGACAAAATTATAGTTATCATAAAGGGGCCCAGGAGAAATCAGTATGAGCTACATCAATCACGTTTGTCTTCGCTAACAGAAATTAATGATGCAAGTGGAAAAGGTATACTCCTAGTTAAAACAACACGTCTTTACTGTAAAACATTGCACATAAGATAAACAGTTAAACAAGAAGAATGAACAAATAAGGAACAAATATTTTACTCAATATACTTGTTATTAATAATATTAAACACTTCGTGCCTCTGAGTGAGTCTACACACCACATACTCTGTAAAATGTCTGTAAATATTTGGCCCCTGGAACCATATAGCTAGCAGGTCTGTAAATGATACATCATTTTCCAGCGATACATTATGTCACTCGTGACAAAAAAAGTCCAAAAATTCAAATGAAAACATTTTTTCCCCACAGCTTGAAGCCATTATTGAGATCATTTGTTAATTCATCCAATCACAAACAGCACTACCGAATGAATCACTGACATCTCAGAGCGAAGCATCACTTTGTGTCTGTGTGAGTAACTGAACTGGTGATTTAGAAAGCAAGGCGACGTCTTCAGAACATTTTCGTTTCACCGTGACAACCAGACACTAGCTCACAAGGGAGGACTAGCGCAGACACTTATTCACCATCCTAAACACTCTACACAACATTAGGCCATCGATGACCAAATGTATGTTGCTTAATGGGGTTACAGATGGAGCAAATATTACTATGAATAAACACCAACTCACTTCACATGAAAACGTACCTGTTTGTAGATGTTCGCAGCAAAATGGGGAGACATGCTTTTCAAAAGTGTTACCAGGTCTTTGTAAACCTCGCTTGTTCTGTCAAATGAATTTTCCTCAGATTCTGGCCTTATGCCCTGTAAAGAAAATGATGACATTGGACATCTCAATGAATAGACTTGTATTACCATTAGGGCCTAAGCAGAAAGTACTGTTTAGTATTCTCTTAGTTTTGCTATCTGTCAGAACAACTGAGTTGAGACCTCCGAGGTTTTAAAATGCAGTTTCAAAGGCTGGAATTTAAAACCACCGCCCATAACCACTACAGACATTGTGTGAAACATTTGAATCTGAGATTTTGTGTGTATATAATCTCAACTTCATGTGGGAACATGGGTTTCAGTGTCCTGAACTGAACCACTTCCAGGTGAGGAAACAGGGGCACAGGAAACCCACTAACTTAGGCAAGCAGGCAGTGACAGAGTGAAAGACGCTGACATATGTAAAATGTTCTCTTCTGATTAACTGCACTCGCGTTAAGGTCAATGGGGTAGTTGTAAATGTTCAACAACACAGGGTAACTTGGAGTCCGACCATACAGTTAATGTTACATCAGTACATAAATCGCTAAACCTTTCAGTGACACTTACCTAATATTTTGGAAACTTTGCGGGCCATCATTAACAGACCCATTGTATATCTGTAAGATTAATATTCTTGACAACTTGCCCTGCTAGTTCATAACAACTGCCAAAGAAACATGTGTGTTGAAACATCTAGATTATTACACATCCATTGATGCCTGCAGCATTAATGACAAAACACATCCTGTATATTTGAATGAGTATCCCATACAAATGAAAAACACTATTGACTAAAATCCAGGGAAACTGAAAATAATTTCTGTGGTAATACTTCTGTTTTCCAATTTTTTCTTCACTTTTTACATAACCCTCAATTAATGTGGTTCACAATGTGATGGAAATTGCGGTTGATTCAGAGAGCGAAATCTATCTAGAACCCTCACCCCGTTGAGAAAGACTCCAGCAGTGCTGCAGGTAACGTACAGCGGCGGTGTGTCACACGTCTGTATAACCAGGTAGCAGATCTCTCCGTGCACCTGCCTCCAAGGAGGAGTTCGACAGCCGTTGGCGAACTCATAGTCTACGGAAAAATATGGACGACAGTATACTACAACACCCGCCAGTTCATCGCACAACGAAGATTCATCAACCCCATTTCACCATACAGTAGTGCTCCATGGAGAATTAGGTCAGGTTGTGTTTTTTTCCCCCCTAAGGTACATATAGGAGGGGAGGATTTGGGGGGATAAAGTTCCAATATGGGTTCAAAGAGTGCAGCATCACAGAAGAAGAAATCATCGCGGGTGCCTGAACTGCCAGCAAGGATGACAGATCACTCCACCACGGAGAGAGGGAGAAGTACAAGTCCAAGTCCCAAGTGGCACTCTTCCCCTTGTTTCGTGCACTACTGTTGACCAGGTCCTGTACAGGGCTCAGGTCACAAGTAGTGCACTAAATAGGGTGACATTTGGGACTCGGCCCAGGTCTGAAGACGGCATACCAGGTTATTTAGAGCACACTGTGATTTCACTCCCTGATAAATGATCCTCAACTAGCTAGGCTGCAGAGTGTTGTGACATACTTCACTTTAATAACGTGCCCAGTATCACAGGTTGGAGACTATTTGCATAGACGGTTTCCATTTTCCTGTGTGTAAGGGGACACATTTTTCAAAAGACAGCATTTATCACTGTGGTGTATAGGGGGTGGCGTTTTTTTCCGTCAAACAGTTAATTGTTATGGCATTGCAAATCTACTGCGGCGACTGAGGCAAGTGAAAAAATTGATTAATGTCTCAGTAAACTGAAATCTGACATTTATAATGACTTCCATGCTTTTTGAGGGTTAAACAGACATTTCATATTTTGCGGAATATTTCAGTATTAACCCCTAATAGCAATTACTTTTAAAGAAAGAAACAAACTGTGAATGTGAAGATAACTCAAACCTGATGTGTACTGAACTGCCTTCAACACCCTTTTCTCCCCATCACGGCAGAAGCTTTTCAGCAGCTCTACATCATTCTTCACTGCAGCAGGACTGAGTCTAACCTCCCTGTACAACAAAAACAACACACGCAAAAAAAACGAAACACAGACAATTCATCTTAGGTCCATTTGCGGTTATTACGCCTGGTAAGAAACTCTTCCCAATCAGAGGCAAACCATTATGTTTGGTCTCAAGTCAAGAGGGAGACAAACTGATTTGTTATTGTTCGAGATGCAGACGGAGGGAAGAGGAGAGAGACACCCACTGAGAGATCTGTTTGAGGGAGTTGCTGAGGAGATGCGTGTCCAGTTGCTGCAGTAGGATGAGTAGCCTCACTTGAATCTCCGTCTCCTTGGCCTGGTCCCCCTCCCTCACCTTCGCCAGGAGGCGCAGCACGGAGTTGTCCTCACCCTCCACGGTCGCAAAGCTAGGCCCCAGCATCTTTGCAACAGGGTCTCTGTTGGCTACAAATGGCAGTCATTTTCTGTTTACGACGGTGGGCGGGCTAATCCTTTCTTCATATGTGGGTTTATGTATTTTATCAGACTGTTACCTTCATTTGACCAGAATGTCCTACAGAAGTTTAAGAATTTTAAGAGAGACCTGGCCGATGGTGAGAAAGACATGTTTTTTTTTTTACACTAATAGCTTTTATCAAGTACCACATCATGGCTTTGGGCCACTGAGGGTTTGCAAACAGAATCTAACTGCAGTTTCTAATGGGATGGAAGTAGAAGATAAGAAGAACAAACAAATGATGTCTGTGTGTTTATGGGAAGTATGTAGTCCTGAGGACTACTCAGGATGCAAATTGGATTCCAATCCTGTACTGTGGTTTCCAAGGTTTACCTTCCAGACATGCTCGGACCTCTTTGAGCCTCTTCTCCTTTGCTAGCTCTACTAATTTGGAGAGCTGACTAAGGCTGTGCACAGAAATGCTCGGAGGGTTGAGCTGCAACATAGGATGTCCATTTTTGTCAATTTCCTGTGACTTCACAGTAGGGCCGCTGAAATGTAAAACAAAGATATATTTTTTTTGGAAAGATATATTTTCAGCTATTTTATGCTTCATTGGACAGGAAAGTGGTGAAAGATAGAAGACATGTTTTGCAGAAATGTAGTATGATTAAAATTCATACTAGAAAGTACATGAGCACCAAGGGAAGCAGCTTAGACCACTTGGGTCAACATAAGCATCTATGTATGTATGTATGTATGTATGTAGACAGAGACAAATCCAGGCTGCAGCAGTAGGTGTTCACAATCAGCACTGACTGCTGGGCAACCATTTAAACATATTTGTTTACCAATAAGTCAACTGATTGGGGTATGTGTACTGTAGGGATCTGTTGCAGGGCCCAAAATACTATTAGACTCCTTGTCAACATGCTGAGTCAGCAAAATTAAATGAATAAATTGCCTCAATCTAATTACGTTACCTGATGTCATACCCCGTTTTGAAATCGCAAGCATCCAAAGAGGTAGCCCACTGCAGAGGATGTTTGAACACATGCTTAGCCTCCTGAGGGTGTCTGGCGCTGAACTGTTCCACGAACTGAGCTATTTCTTTCAGCAGAGACTCGTTGATTGGGGTAATCTCCAGTTTGCCCGTCCCAGAACTTGCTGTGGTCCACTGGGCTGCTCTCGTTAGTGCTATCCCCATAATAGCTGTCACAGCAAAGACCTGAATTAAACACTTTTTAAAATGAATAATAAAATATTCATTTCTCAACCTTAATTAGACAGGCAGAAGACGGTAGAAAGCTTGCGTAGTTTATGTTATAGATTTACATCCCGTCGCCTGAGAAAAGGAACAGTCTCTCTGTACTGTAGTCATAAGACCCAGCAGCTCGGCGTTGCTAACATTCAATAAACCTACCTGAAAGTTTACTATATGGTTTAAAGGTTTTTACAAACTAATTACGTCTACAATTGACTTTTTGACTTTTTGCCAGACTTACCTAATATTTGAACTATTTTGTTCGACGACGAGCAAGCCAACCACCTAGCTATCAAAGTTGCCGGTACGTTTCCTTGGAAACAGCCAGGCGCCACACTGCAAAGCGTTCTCCGGTTGCTAGGATACTGCTCAACAACGAAATGGGAGGTAGGTCAAAAAGAACCAAGGTCTGAAATGCACAACTGTGCTTATTCCTCTGCTTGCCGCCCGTTGGTATGCTGTTTACCATAGAAATAGAATATTTCTATTTATATGCTATTTACTTTAGCACAGTGCAATGCCTTCATGAAGACAGTTAATTTTCTAACGTAGTGTCCATAGAACCACACGTTTGAGTGCCTCTTTAGAAATTTCCTCTAGGATGGTTATGTGTGATTTGGCTTTTACTGTGTTTTTAAGGCAAACATTCAGGGCAAACAGTCTATTTAAAGGAGATTTTACATTTAGGCTCTGCAAATAAAGTGATCATCCATTCAATAACTGAGAGCACAGCACCATCCACCTGTGTCAAAAGTGTATGTTTTCACTGTACAAACCATTTCACCCAGCTGTAACTTCATGACTTGGTGGAAATGAATGATTTCATTAGTCTGGGTGTGCATGTTTCTTTTTTAGAATTGCCAAGAGAGTGAATTATAGGTATTGGTATATTTTCAGACTGGCAGAGTACACAAAAATCAGGCCTAATTGATTAAGCAGATCCGATTGCCTATTTTTCTTTTCAGATAGATGCAAAAGGAAAATAACCAGACAATTGCAAAGCTTTGATTGTGCACCACTGTGGAACCTTCCCTTCCTTTAGCCACTCAGCCCCATGAGAAGTGAGCTCAGAGTCAGGAAGTTAATGGGGCGATGCACCCTCCACAGAAAGGTAGACCCAGTCCTGTGTCCCAAATGACATCCTACTACCTACTTTGTGCATGAATTCATCTTTTTACTAATTAGAAGAAGTGCACTGTACAGGATGTAGAGTGGCATTTGGGAAGGTACCCATATACCATAGCTCCTGTCCTTGCATTGGCTAAATGTGTGGCTCAGACCATGATTTATAACTATGGAGCACACATGTTTTCATACGATTTGAATAACCCTTTCCACTTTCATCTTCGCTACACTGAGTGAATGGCCACAATGTGCAAATCAATGCTGTCTGTTTTATTGGCTGCTTCCCAGCCAGCTGCCCTGCCTGCGGTGTCCAATGGCTAACTGGACAATAGAGTGAGCGAGGGAGAATGAGTGAAAGTGTCCCGTCGCCAATACAACAATCTTTTTCACCTAATTCTGAGTTGTTTTGACTCTTTCTATTGTATTTGAATCTGTTAAGGTCAGGGGACGTAATGAGTGAAAATCAGTCATCCAGCCTGGTATATCCCCAGTAAGAAGAAATAGCTCATCGCCAAAAGTGAAGAATATCAAGAAAAATCATCTTGAGTGTTATTGTTGTTACAAGGAAGAATTTATGAGCTCCCCGTTTCAGGTATTTCATTTAGAGCAAGGGAGTCTGTCTCAATTAAGTGGCGAGGAGATGAGTCCACGTAGACAAAGCCTGGTGACAGGGCAAGCCAGCAGTCTGGGCCACCAGAGTCAGTCCAGACAGGCTTGTGTAGGAGTTTGGAAAGAAGAAAGATGGGACAGAAAGTATAACTGGTGTGAGGGACAAAAAGGAGAAATCCATTTGTCCCGACTCAGCGTAGTGAGGTCCAGACAGCAGCTCAAAGAGGAAACGGAGAGGTAATGAAAGACTAAAAGAAAAAGAGAATGAATGACTGCCTTAATATATTTGGCCCACGGTCTCATTAGTAACTCAAATTGCTGTTCGTTAACAGCTAAATGAAACAGTCTGGATCTCCCAGAACCTCTTTAAAACGTAAACAAATATGACTGTGGTCTAGGGCACCTGTTGGGTCTTAAATGCAGTAACCCTTTAACGTAATCCACCCAAATAAACAAATCCAGTCTCCATGCTTCTGCTCCGATGCTTGACTGGACCTGTTGATTGAGCTGCATGAAAACCTGCTGAAGGTACTGTGCCGTCCGCAGCTCCGGGCTTTTCAAACACTGCCGCCATGATGGCTTCTGTCCACAGTGCACTCGATCCTAAAACCATTGCCATTAACGCAGACAGGAAACGTACACAAAGAACACGCGTTGAGTACAGGAGTGGTGAAGCCTCTGCACTGCTGCTCGTCCTTCTGCTACGGAGGTGGTGCGGGACCATATCTTCCGCTCCACTTTGTCTCCAAAGCACACGCATTCCAGAGAGCCTTAGTATTGTTACAGGCTTCACGTCAAGGGCAGTTCAGCACAGTTCAGGGCCGTGGTTCCGGTAACTAGGACGTGTCCCAAATGTCATCCCTTTCCCTGAGTGGTGCAACACTTATAACCAAGACACATAAAAAACAAAGCCCTCGGTAGCATACAAGGTTCCGTTTGGGATGGGGCCCATAGCACAGGCTAGGCCAGCATTGGGGCGACACCGGTCACAATAATGAGCACCTGCAAAATCTGTCACACACATTTTGCATATGAATTTTCGGAAATAGAAAATAGTAAAAATAGTAAAAGCTGTTCTAACAAGAGGAGAACATTATATTACTGCATACTTTGGTTTTAAAGCTACAGTGTAATCCTGCTATAATCGGTATTGTAGGGACAGGGAGTTAGCGGGACACGTTGCTCTGAGAGAATGACGTGATGAAAAAGAGACTTGACCTGTCACATAACTTCTTCCAGGGAACAATTTACTGCACACGTGTTGCTTTGTAGAGTGTCCCTACAGTGTGGTGCCTCTGGGAACTTCTAATAGTGTTATCTCTTTTTTTTTCTACATCTTTGTGTCACATAGTGGGCTCATTTTATTATTATATATTAATGTGGTCTGTACAGGACATCGGTCATTATAAATAATTGCCTGGACAGTGTCGTAGGTGAGTAACTGTGGACACCCACAAAATGGGGTTTAGTTTTGTGTGGACAAACTTATGAGGGTGGCAGACAAACAAAAAAGCACTTCACACAGTAATCTTCACTCACTGAATAATTAGTATAGATTTTTTTGACCACTTTTATTTCCAAGATGGTGAACGCAATCTTTCCCAGCAAAATTCCTAATGTTTGGGTTTACTTCTGTCAATAATAACCCTGGTCACAATGACACTTTCCCTGACAAATCCCTGTTTGATGGAGTAGCCCAATATAGATCAAGAAACAGTGTCACCATCAGTGAAACGGTAACACCGCAGAATCTACTGTACATTAACATTGCTAAAAAAATTACAGAAGTATAAACAAAGACTTTAAAGAACTGTAGAGAAATGCAATCGATCCTCTAGAATAAGTGTCCACTCACTCTGTAAAAGAAAACATTGCTAACCAATTGTGATGAAGGGTACTCTGGGGCCATTTATGAAACGTATGTAATAAAGTCCATTATATCTACACTAAAATAGTCACACTGTAAAGAAAACAAAACCAGATACTGTTGAAACTGTTTGCACTGTAACAATGAATATCATTGCTAGGGCTTCTTATGTATCTAAACCTGTAATTGTGGTTTTCAAGTGCTGTGTATATATTACAAGTTGTTGGTGCCAATGCTTTCTTTGGAGCAGACGGTTGCTTGTCAAATATAGAAGTAAAACAAGATTTATGAATACATAGATTTGTGGAAAACTCATGAAAGCCTTTGAATTTTTATGTATTAAAACCCAATTTGTGTTTATTTTGCTATTTGGTGGCACTGGCACAAACCCAACCAATACCTCTTGCTAAATTGTGTAAAACTTAAAAAGTGGGTTTGGGTTCGAAAAAGAAGCTGAACTAGCATTGTTAAACCTCAAAACATATCTTTTAGAAAATCATATTATAAAGTTGTATATTTCCAGCCATTGCAAATGATTGATGTTCCTGCTGCCATCTACAGAGGTTCACAAGCTGTCATTTAATGTTTAAATAGAAAGAGAAATCGCAGCTTGTTTTTATCGTACCATGTTTAGAAATCAGAAGGTCTGCCAGCCTATATATACATGTAAATATATCATTAAATTAGCATGATTTGCACAGCCAACATATTACAACATCATGTTATGTTTAGGCATTGAAGTAAATATGTAACTGTGAAGCAATTGTATTCAATTATAGTAGTTTTGTTTCAAAGTAATTTCTTTTAGTGGGGTTTAGGAAAAACACACGTAGCAAGCAAGTGATACTGGACCTTTACAAATTTAAACAGTTTTTCTAAGTGTCAACAAGATCTTGGCCGTACTGTTCTTGCTGATCTGAGGTCAGACAGATTTGGCTGCCCACCCCAACCAGCTCGGTCCTGTTACCTCAGTTCTTTTAATGACCCTGAGGGGTCACTCGGCACCACTCTGCCATACCTGCCATCTTAAACCTAACAACCCAGCCCCCTCCACTCGCCTGGAGATACCAGCTGGTTCTACCATTGCAATGTCATTCAGCATGTTTGAATGAAAACAGATCTCTGCTCACTTTTTTTCCTCTCCCATCCTCCCTCCATCTCCCCCTTAGTAACATAGAGTCTCGCAGTGTAATTATTATTGTAAAACTGCGGTGGGGGAGCTGTCCATCCACGCTTGGCACTGCCTCACTCGCTAACACTTGGGGATGTTTAATACAATTTTACTTGTGTTTTATCATCTCTCATGGAAGACATCAGGGCCTCTTTGTTCATCTGTCTGTCTGCCTTTCCTATCTGTCTGTCTGCCTTAGGATGAACAGGCAGAGGGGGGCTCTGGCTTGTGCAGTGCCGTGCTGGGAGCGGGGCGAAGAGAGAGCGAGAGGAGGCGTGGGGGAGACCGGCACTGACACTTGCAGAGAGGCTGAGAGAGGAGAGGAAAGGAGGGGAAAGTGGCTCTCAGGTGGGCCACTCCATTTACATCCTTGGATGGAGGTGCTGCTAGAGTGCTTCTGTTGTAGCTGCTCCAGCACTGACATCCACCTCACCATCTTTTGGAGAGACTCAGGCCAAGGGAAAAGAGGCCAGTACAGAGGGCAAAGACTCCCTGGAAATAATGACACGTAGGTTAGGCAGGCAAGACAAGTCACACACGAAAATGGGTTTCCTGTTGACAGACAAATGTTCATTAACAGTAGTCCGTGGGCACTTCCAAATGGCACCCTATGTCCTGCGCAGTGCACTCATTTTGTTGTATCAAGAGAGAATTCAACACTTACGGACTGCGAAGGGAGGAACTTTGAAATGCGATTTGTTACGCAGTGCAGCGCCTTGCAGAATGCCTATGAATATCAGGGGAGACCCTCGAAGAGCGGGGAGCGTTCCAATGCTAACAATGTAGCTAGTATAATCACAGAACACGGAGGACCAATCAGTCTGTCTGCAGGCTGCGTGCAAGCTGCTCTGTTCCAGGGAGAGAGTGGGCTAGACCGTGGCTGAGCCTCACGCCTGCCGGCCCACTGGGGACTGTTGGTGAGGGTGAAGAGCCAGGCCACTAGGCCTCCGCTGGAGCCTTCCAGATGGTCAGGTTCAGAGAGTGGCGGTTGGGTGGGGTGCGGGTGCTTCCCGTCAGTCTCATGGCTGCTTGTCAACCCCGGCCAACAAGTCCGGTCAGCAGAGAATCACTCATTAGGGGCTCTTAGAAAGCCTGTTTCCCTCGGACCTCATCCAAACTCCAACACCATTCCACTCCCAAGACCACTCACACACTGCTCCCCAACAACAACTCCTGTTAGCATGTAGCCACCAACTGACACACCAACTGACACACCAACAGACTGACTGCTGAGGGCTTTTACCTTCGCGCCATCCGCTCCCCTTCTTTATTTTACTAATTAGAACCCTTCTACACGCTCAACCCTACCGCCTCTCCGGCCACTCAGAAAGACAAACCGTCAATGGGATTTCTTAAGGCTATTTTCAAAACTGGATTTCTTCAGGAATGATTGTAGGTGAACTTTGAAGGTAGTCAGTCTATTACCCTTCACCACTTCAGGTAAAACTGAAGTTATTAATGTCCTGAAGTAAGGCGCTGCTTTACAGTTTGTTTGCGTTAGCGGGCTCTTTCCGCCTGGTTTTGCTCATGCGAGTCACGGCCTGTTTGACAGGTGAACACCGGGAGGAAAATACCTTTTAAAAGCACTGCTTGTGTCTCAACACATCCCCGGAGCCATATGGGATATAGTCCCGACCTCACTTACACTCCACTGTATATGGAATAAAACCTGTCCTCTTCAACCAGGTTTGGTCGTATATCTGACCGTTGGCCTCACGGCCACGAGACCTAGTCACTGGTCTGTTCAACCCATACAGCCGTGGCAACATGCTGTGCAGATGACTCTTTATTGGCGATGACATCACCTTGTAAAGGGACATGACCCGTTACAATGTCATACTGCTCCTTGTTATTCTTCTGGAGCAAACCAGACAGTTGTCTCCGTCCAGTTTTCTCCTTTTCTCTTTCTCCATCTTTCCTCCCCTGTTTAAAACATCAGTTGTATCATGTGAGTTCCCATCATGATGCCTCAAAGGGCCGTTCGGGGTTAACTGGTGATTGGAAATAATAACACACTTATTATGTGTGTGTGTGTTTGTGTGTGTCTGTCTGTCCACTCCTGACACCTTCTCGTCCTGAGAGAAAAGAGAATGACATCTTGTCAAAACAAGGCCTGGGAGCACGTGTTGTTCTCTGGGTGAGTCCAGGGCCTCTGGGCTCTAGTCTTCGGGAGCCAAGCGGGACACAGATCGAAACAGCGGAGCTCTGCGGCGAGGGACGTCCTGGTGATTGCCATGATCTGGCCCGGTCACTGTCACGCTAAGAGCCTCCCTTTCCATCTGGATCTTGGTCTTTGTCTACTTCCCAAACGACGCCCTATTCCTCTATTCGTGCACTACATTCAAAGACCCAGGAATAGGTGAAAGGGAGACATTTGGGATGTAACCTGTGAGTTCCAGAACAACAGCCTCATTACCCGCCTGGTTGCCTGGGCCAACATGTCTCAGAGAACACAACTGGCGCCGCCATCATGACGCTACGCGTCTCTTACATGTCTCATACAAGGCCAGCGTGTCGGCAGAAGCCCGTGTCTCAGGAAGAGTATGGGTTTTATCAACACAGTGTTTCCTGGGAATGTTTTGTTAATTCCTTGTTTTGAACACGGCTGACAAGGCGTGTGTCACCAATTCGAGGCTACAGTACGTCAGAATTGCATGCTATGCATATAGTCTATGTCTGTCGTCTAATTAGATTTGTATTAACTTTGTCTATGGTCATTCAGTTTAATCTGGTTTCACATTAGGTTTGTAACATGTGCACTGTGCTATAATTAAAACCTCATAGAATCACTTCCACTTGAAAAGCACTGGCGTCATCTCCAACTATGTTTTCTATAGATATTTTTGTTAAGCAGGCTACAGTGGTGAATTTTATGATAAACATTTTTGTCGTGCATAATTCCATGAACATGCCAAAATATAGAATGATATATATCATGAAAAACGAGAACTAAATGGAGTGTCATAACCCATGTAAAAATAGATTTAAGAGGCACTAATTCACAATTTGTTATCACACAAATGTGAAAGGCTGCAGTTTTGCAATTGGTTAAGGCCTAATTGCTCTTAAATGACAAAGATGTAAATACATTATTCTAGATTATTACACAAAGGAACTTCATGTTTTCGCCCAGCTGTATGGGTGTTACACCATTTTCCCACAGGATATTAGACAAGTATTTATGAAGTATCTTTATGGGTTACAGGAAGCAGTTACACACAGTAATAGCAGTATTTTCGGTTTTGCTACAAATCACAATTCTGTAAGTCATTTTCAGTAGCCTCCAAACCAGCGCTGACAGCTCTTCTTTGGTAGCTAGGCCTACGGAGAAATGTAAACGCTAGAAGTTGTTCTCAGGTATCGCGCAGCAGAGATCTATACCTGGTCCCAGAAGTGTGTGTGTGTGTGTGTGTGTGTGTGAGTGTGTGTGTGTGTGTGTATGCTGAGATGTAATGGTAACTGTGTTACATTCTACAAGACAAATTGCTTTTATGACTAATGATCAGGCCTCACTAATCTGCGCAGCATCATGACAGCTGTCATGGTGGCTACTGACCCATTGGCATCCCTTGTGCTCTCTGCTGTAATGCCATGCCCCAGCTTAACCCAGGGGTGGGGGTTTACATGTGGTCTGACAAACGACTTCAAATCGGAGCCCTCTTGTCAACGCACAACCACGAAAGATGACTTGTTAAAAACACAAACGTTCAACTTCATTGCGTCCAATGAAAACGTCCCCTCACATTTCCCTTAATCCAATACGCAGACTGCTAATTTCCCAAGGCCACGTCTTCCTCGACCTTTCCCTCCATACCTACAACTCTAAACATGACACTTTCTAGCTGAATAATTAAGCACTAGGTACAGAAAGGTCGACAAGTCTCCCAGGAGTGGCGCAGAGAAAGTTTAAGAAAATACAGGTGGACAGCTTTGCGTCGCGGTAACACAGTCAATGTGTTCACACAGCCTCGGTCCCTCTGCCCTGCTTTACCTCCACACATGTCAGAGGAATTTCCACTACAACTAACGACCTGAACTTTGACCTCCTGCTCTCATTTTTACATCACACAGGGTGCTTCTCCAACCCTGGCACAGCCCTAACTAGATCATTATATACGCCATTGAGCAGACACTTTTATTCAAAGAGACTCACACTCAGCTACGGGTGGTCTGGGAATCAAACCTGCTACCCCGGCGTTACAAGCGACATGCTCGACTAACTGAGCTCCAAAGGACCGCAAACGGCTAAGAATGTTCTTATTCATCTTTATTACATTTTTGCTAACAGGCGGTTTATACCGTGGGATTCCCAAATGACAAAATATCCCCTACATAGTGCACTGCTTTTGGCCAGAGTCCACACGGTGCCATTTGGGAAGCTGCCATAATGCATACGAATGCTACCCTGCAGTAACGACCTGGTGACTAGCCCACGCTATGGATGTTAGACTGAGGCCAGACACAGTGTGTTGTTATGATTCTCATCAGGGGTTACTTTTCTCACCATTCTAAATGGCATCCTATCCCCTACATAGCTCACTCACCCCACCCCTGTTCTTTTTCAAAAGCGGTGCACTATGCAGGGAGCAGGGTGCCATTTGGGACGTGGTTGAGAGAGAGGCACGAAGGGCATCCCCTGTTCACTCCCTCCTCTTGGATCCCCAGGCCCTGTGTGTAATTGGGTAATGCAGCTCAAGGTAACCGGGTCTGAAACCTTTGCCTACAGGCATGAGGTAATGTGTCGTTAATTAGCAGGAGACAGACGGCGTGGGCAGAAGCCCCGTCTAACGCCGGAGTAGACCAGACTAGGGCGTGTCCCAAATGGCACCTTATTTGGTGTACTTCTCACCAGAGCCATCAAAATCCTATTGAAAAGAAGTGCACTGCTTAGTGACATTTGGTACTCAATTTAGTCTCCCTACGGTCAAGGGCATTGAGAAGGGATGAGGAAAACAGAGAAGGGAATCTCACGAAGGCCAAGCTACGGCGACGGCCCGGAGCACAACATGAAAGTAGGCACAGGGCAGGATTGAGCAGGCTACTATCAAGCAAGAGACAGACGTTTATGAAAGAGATCTGTTCTCAGCAGGAGTCCGGGACGCCCCCTCCCCTCTCCTCCTGTCCTTCCCTCTGATACACATGATGTACAATTTGTCATGAAGCAAGCGTAAGGACTTATCAGGTTGAGCAGGGTTCAGGATATTGGCCCTGACGTTGTAGTTTAGAGCAGTAAATCAAAACGATTGGAGTGTATATCAAGACCAGGGAGGGAGGGTGAGTCACTTTGCTTTAATGGTTTCCGAAAAGTATAAGAGGGAACGATGTAGGAACCTCTGTGTCGTGTGACGACTGTCTGGCTTTTCCACAACATAATCTCCTGTTCATCTGCTCGGCTCTGCTCCCTTTCTCTCCCTCTGACTATAGCCCGACCCTGGCACTGTAAACAAAAAGCCCAGTTATTGGGCCCAACAAGAGCCCAACATTGCTCTTATGGGTCAGACCTAGACGGTTAACATTTAACACTATCAATCCAGTTGATTCTTGAAGCTGCTCCCACTGCTCTGCTCGTCTCTGTTAAACCATTACAGAATGGGTTTTCCTCTCTTCTGGGCCGCATTGGCTGTTCTTCAGTTTCAGGTCTAATGTAAATGGTGAGCTTGTTGACCTGACCAAAGTCAGTTGAAGAACATACAAGATTTGTTTGGAAGACAATAAATTAATTATCAAACACATACTCATTTTTGTCTTGCTATATCAGTCACACAAATATGTTTTAAGGCTCTTTTTACATCAGCAGTTTTCACAAAGTGATTTTTGATGCCCAGCCTAAAATCCCAAAGAGTAAGCAAAAATGGAGTTGATGCACAGTGGCGAGGAAATACTCACTAGTAGATTTGTTGATAGTAGCAAAGCTCAGATGTCTCTAAGTAATCAAGTTAATACTTCTCAATAAATCAAACTTTCTTCCCTCTTATGTTTGGTTTGAGCTGTTTTTGATGAAGCCAATCTGACCAGAGTGGATTAGTTCTGTGTTTAGGAGAGAAATATTCCTATCTGATTGGACCTTTTCCGAATCCCCCCTGTTTTTTGTATGCTATAACCACCTCTGTCAGTGTAGTTTGAAATCCCCCCTATTCTGTGGACTGTTTGGTAAAGAGAAAAGCTTCAGAAAAGCTTTGCAGAGAATCCAAGGTTCAAAGTTTTTGTAGTAGGATAAAGAGCATTTCCTTGTCTTATAAATTAAAATATTTCCATTTTATTCACTTTGTTTTACTTTTTTCCTGTTTGAATGCCTGGAATACTCCGACACAGAACCTCTGTAAGCTTTACGTGTTTTCCCTAATAAACTCCTTCTGAGAGGAGTGTTGGGTTAAACCTCATGCGGCCCAATGTCCCTAAGTCCTAGGAAGAAAGTGGGCTATGATCCAAAATATAAATGTCAGATACTTGCATTGTATGACTAAGGGAGTGATTTGGCATTGAGCAGAAAGTATTCAGTTTGGGTAAAAACATCATGGACATGCCAGTAAAAGGAATGCTTTTTTAATTATGTAGATCGAGACCCTTCAAATGTGAAATAGTTTTGGTATCCCTTAGGTATTTCCATAGTCACTAGTTGGTTAGGAGATAGCAACAACTGTGATGATTAATCAAAGAAATGGTCAAGCACAAAATTCAGACTTCCAACCACAATCAGGTTAGTCTGCAGAATATCTGGTACCAGGAGACCAGGGTTTTTAACGTGGGCCACTGATATTCATTTAATATCAAATTTTGGGACAGCAGAGAAAAGAAGAAACCTTTTTGCCACTAAGTTACTTGTAACTGGACACCACAAAAATGATTCATTATGAATCCAAAGACTGCAGGTGCCACACTCCATCACAATCACCCGAGCATACCATCAAGAAAATAGAACTCTCTATACGGAATGCATCTATATCCTCTGTGGGTTTTATAAGGAATGTCTCGCAACATCCAAATGTTAAACCAGGTGATTGATTTCTGTTCAGTATCGCTGAAGCAATGTCCGTTACATGCCCCAGAATCAAATACATGACAAACATTGATTCATGTTATAGAGGACGAGAGAGATTATTCTCTCTTCTCCTTTGTATTCCAGATCTCAGATCAGACTTTGGGGAAACCCGATAGTTGGAACATGTGTTTCTGTCTTCTCGGATTCTGTGTGTGTGAAACACAACGGGATCAAGCCGATGCAATGTTTCGGGCCTCGCGGAGACGGATGTCTGAGTGAGTGGCACTCCATTCCCAGAGGGCCCCTGAAAGGCATGAGGAGTCCTGACTATGTCAAGTGTGCTGGGAATGCAAGTGGTGTGTGAGTCACATCGCGCCGTGACAATGTCATGAACGTCAGATACTAGGTCATTGTGTTGAGAAGTCCAGGAATTCACATGGAACTCATCGCCTTATTGCACATTGCTTAGAGTGTTATCAAAATATATTTGAACTGACAAGCGGTCACGAACACGCAAACGTGAACATGGTCAAATAAACACGCATGATGAAACACTATTATTTTTTACCAGAGCCCTATGAGACCTGGTTAAAGGAAGTGCAGTGCAAACTATATAGGCGAAGAGGTGGCATTTGGCATCCATCCTTCACGAGCTGTTAAGAGAAGAGTTAAACCAGAGAGAACTGGAGAGTGGAAGGAAGTTGCTCCAGTCTACTTGACTTGTTAAGAGACTGAAAAGAGAGACACATCTACACAGTAATCTTCCAGTAGGTCCCAGCAGTGAGTCCATCCCAATCCATACCCAATGGGCCCAAGTCAAAATAAAAATGCAATACATGTATTATACAGTTAGTGTTTTCACTGGGCAACGTTAACATGGCTGTTATGACGTGGAGGGAAATGGAGGCAAGTTCAGCACTCAGTCAGAAGCTACACAGCCTTTTACTTACCTGTCACTCGGCCCGCGTTCCCACGGCTTTGGTTTCCCACGCCTGAGACGAAGTGAGGCGGTATTTTTCTTGTGTTAAACATGGATCATTGAGCTTGATGGTTTTTGGAAGGTAAAACCCAAGTGCTATGTCTGACTTCCTCTTCCTCTTCCCTCTAAAAGCCTGTCATGACGGGCCAGTGCCATGAATCGTCCCCTTCTAGTGGTAACATGGCACCCTATTCCCATCACAATAAAGAGCTCCATTTTTTTTTTAAAGCAGAGCCCATTCACGTTATACTGTAGTAGGGCACTATAAGGTATTTAGCTTGTCGTTTGGGACGGTGTGCGAGTCCCATATCAGTCCTTAATCCCAATTAAGGGGAATAGGAGAGTGAGTCCTCCCGCTTGGAAAATTCTGTTCAGCCTTTCCCCTTGGACTCCCCCAACTGACATTACCTCTCTCTGACCTTCCACCACACTCCTCTACACATTTCCCCACCTCCTCCTCCTGGCATCAGCCTGTCCCCAGTCACCTCCCTTGGTCCTCACAGTTCCCTCATTAATCTCGCTCTCTTATCTCCTCAACCCTCTCTTCTTGCCTAAGCCTTTAAACTCCTGTCTGCCAGCCTTCATCCTCCTCCTCCTGTCAGCCTGTAAACTCCTGTCTGCCAGCCTTCATCCTCCTCCTCCTGTCAGACTGTAAACTCCTGTCTGCCAGCCTTCATCCTCCTCCTCCTGTCAGCCGGTAAACTCCTGTCCTCCCTCCAGGCCTCATCCCTCCCTCTCTGAGCCGGTAAACTCCTGTCCTCCCTCCAGGCCTCATCCCTCCCTCTCTGAGCTGGTAAACTCCTGTCCTCCCTCCAGGCCTCATCCCTCCCTCCCTGAGCCGGTAAACTCCCATCCTACTCCACTCTAACCGTCATCTCTTCAAGCCTCGGTCTGTTAAATCGGGTCCTAATACACACCTCACCCCCAACCCCAACCCCACCCCCTCACCCGGACCAGTAAACTATTGTCCCTTCCCATATTTTAGCCATCAGTAAGCTCTGTGTAACAAAGGGAATGTGAAGGTCACTGCGTCAACCTGTTTTGGACAGAACGGTTTATTTTGGCAGGGAGAATCCCCCAGCGTGCCACTCAAACAGACGTCCCTGTGCCAAAAAGTACCCTATTTCCTACATAGAGCCATTATGGTCGAAACAAGTGCAGTGGGAAATACTGCATCATTTGGAACGCAATTCCCTCTACTGCAGATTCCCTTCCGCTGAACTAAAGCCATGGTATGTGAAGGACAAGGACCAGTCTGTGACTTCTGAGTTAGTAATGTGACCCGAATTAGACCAAATTACATTGTTTATTTCAATAACACGGCAGGCATCTGCAAGTGTCAAACAGAAAATAGAAAAAAGACATTCCCTTATCAGGCCTCTGACATGGAAACATATTGAAGGAGAGTCATGTACAAAATGTGGTCTGCTCTTTTGCGTCTGCAATCACCATGGGAACATACAGGAGTCGAGTCCTGTACTTTTTAACAGTCAGAAAGCTATAGCCACCCCCCCCGGCTCTACCCAACTCTTATTCAGGCAATGATTGAGACTGTGACAACTGGTGTTGAAAAGAACTGTTGACATGAACATGTTTTAGAGTGAATCATGATATTGATGTTCCCTCAGTCTAGGATGCCAAGACATTAGATCTCTCTACAACAGTATTGCATACAGAAAAACAATTCTCACTGCGCTCTGGTGAACAAAGGCATTAATGTGAGATTCCAGGCCGAATAGTGCCTCATTCCTCACTCCTTGCTGGTCCTGGTCTAAAGCACTATAAAGGGAATAGGGTGCCTGAATCCTATTTACACAAGTGTGGAGTCTTCCTTGCCTCTGATGGTGTTTTTATTCTTTATCAGAGCGAGTGGAAGTTGAGCTAAATGGCACTCAAGGGCTCAGAAACAAATTCTACACAAAAGTTTCTGACAATCCCAAGCGTCTAATATCCCTGTCATGCTCGTACAAGTGGAGAATTCTCTCACGGCTGAAATCATTGTTCAGTTGCCAGTTTTCCATACTTATTAAGACCTTACAGAATACACATTGGGTTGTATATTTTAATATAAAATGTACAAATAAAAAGTAAAGAAGTCATACATCTTGCCTTATACAATGTTTATGTACAGTCAGAAAAATATCCGCACAGACTTGTTTCCAACAATGATTTTGATGGATAAGGGTAAATGTGAAAGTAATAATACAAAAATGTCATTATAAATCATGGATAAACCTGTAGTGTACTGTTAAACCATTATCGGTGAGTAGAGATTCTAAAACTATTTTGACACTAATATGTGTTCGACCTTTGTAATTAAATTATCAAAGATTGGAGCAAAGTATGGTCAATTCAGACATTCTAAAAACAGAAGAATTCTGCTCCACCAAATGGTCAAATACAGGAAACATTTGGATTCTTTGAGATTCAATGCAGGCAGATGCTCAGAAACATCCACATACAATCCATAAGAATCAGAATTTTTGGAAAAGTATTGTCACTTGAAAGTTTGTTTTGTCACATTTATATGTCACATTGGGGCTGTGATGAAAAACATAATTTGCATAGATTTTCCCATAAAAAAAATCTCTCCTGATGTTAGTGTTTTGTGCCAGAGAAGCTAGGACCAGTATGTAATGGTTATAAAAAAATAAAAGTATCGAGGGACTGATAGAAACCTGTAATTTGAATATTTAAGTATCAGACACCACAAAATGTAATGCAGTTTTTATCTCCTAATAATGCAATTATTTTATCCACTCATCACAACACATCAGCATGTTCAGAAGAGTTGAAGATCGAGACGTCCCAACACTACTACTTATTTCACTGCGTGTCCAATGAGAAAGTTTGTTTTTCCTGGCACGTGCAGAAGATAGCTTTTATAAATAATGTTCCATTGTTGGATTGAATTGTCACAGTACAATTTTTTTATGTGTTCAGTCATTACTGTAAATCCCTCTAGATCAGTCGGCTAAATTATTTGCAAATTCAAGATCCTGTTAATCCTCAGGTGATGTCAGAGGTCACCATGGGTGGAACGTCAGAGCTCAGAGATGAACGAAAAGTATTCTCCACTAGTAAAATATAGGGGTATGGTAAAACAGAACTAGTAAATGTCTATTTTCCAACTACTTAGAAAGTACCATCAGCCCAGACTACATTTGCACATATCCAGGAAGGATTCCTAGGATTTCTTTTCATTCCTGGAATACTCCAATATTCAATCATTTTGCGACAAGATACAGAATGAATTGTATGGAATGTTAGGCTGATGAACCTCTTTATTGTTTTAGAGGCTTTGAACATCACACATCATTAGGGCTGCAAAACTCCCCAAATCCCCCTAAATTCCCGGTTTTATCTGCATGACTCTAAAAACAGGATGCCAACCCCAGCTTTAGCATAACATTACCAGTAAAACTGAATACTGAAATACTGAGTATAGAATGGCAGCACAGGTCAGAAGGACTGGCAGCCACGAGAAGGGAGTTCAAAAGAGGGGTGGGGGGGAAACTACAAATAGGTAGCAATTGTACCCTCTCTCAATATAACCTGAACCTTGTTAACTTAGAAGCAGCTACTTCGTATTTCTGTCCATTGTAAATCTACTAGCGCTATTAGGTTCCTTGTTTTAGGCCTGTTTTACGAGAGAAAAGCAACGCTTACTGCACTCTATCCTAATTATACTACATTGAGAACATTTTAGTTACAGCTGTCGAGCCAAAGTCTGGTCGTTTAAGTAGCAAACTGTTATGTTGCCCGGGCACTGTCATGATTTGGGCAGGCTAGGGGGTTTCCAATTTAAAATAGCTCCTAAATACTATTATAAAACACGGAGGTTTTGTCCAACATGGAAACCTGTTACCTATACAGTGCACTCATTTTCGTCTAAGGCATTGACTCTGACCAAATAAAAAGAAAACCGTGTTAGTAGGGTATGGAGAACTTGAGGTGCGACAACAATACTGTCTGAGGCCTGAGATGCCAAACTGTTCACCACAATAAAGCTGAAGTGGCTTGAAGCTCCATGGGGTGATGGACATCGGCCAAGCGTCACCCGTGGCTTGGCGTTGTGTCATCGGAGATTTCTCTATCAAGCCTTCGCAACACACTCCGGTGGATCTCTCCTGGTTTCAGTGTGTTAAATAAAACAGAATGTTGGGCGCGGACACCAGAAGGAAGACATTTGGTGATCTTAAACTCTCCTGTGCACTTTGGAAGTTGTAGGTAGAACTAGATTACACAAAACATATTTGTTTGTAAAAAATTGAATAACAATACATTCAAGGAAATTGCTTTTTAAGAATCACCTCAAGTTATGATATAGATACCAATGCTGTAGATATACTGTATATAAAAAGCTACCATATGTAAAACATCCAGAGACATATTAAAATATATTAATTTATCTTAAATAAAATTAAAAGTTCTTGCCCTTTTTCTGAGTGCACTGTACCTGTTTTTTCACCTTGGTGTAAGTCTACAAAAGTGTTAAAAAGCAAGAGGAAAAACATGATCGACATTTGAGGGTGCGTCCAAAATGGCAACGAGTCCACTATATTTCACTCCATTTGACCAATCCCAATTGGGCTTTGGTCAAAAGTCGTGCACTAAATAAGGAACTGACAGTTTAAGAATTAAAAGGCAACATTTTGATTTTCTATCCCCTCACGTTCTTTTCTGTGATATTGTGCATTTTTATACATACATGAAATCCCTCCATATCTACCCAGAAAATACAGATGTCTTCAGTTTCTAAAAACGAGGTTAAAAACACTAAAAGCCTGTAGTTACAGAAGGTTCTTACACAGCCCTGATTGGCTTTTCCAGCCACAGCGATCTGATCTCAACAAAACTGAATTCCCTATACTGTGCACTTGTTTTGTAAATAACTTTCCAAGTAGTGCACTATGGGGGGAAAAGAGTGCCATTTTGGACACTCATAAAATCAGTCCACTCGACTGTCCAATTTTGTTACAGTCCACCCAAACAGCACACACTGTGCATACAACCAACTTTTTTAGAAGTCAATCCCGTTTCCCCCTCCACCTTCTTTATCATCCATTTGTCTCTTTCTCTCTGTGACTCTCAGGAGTGAGTCCAGCTGATGGGGACCCAGTGAGTTTCTGTCTCCACCTTCTTCAGAGCGGTCTTCAGCTCACTGAACGCAGTTGTTAGGTCATCGTTGATGACCACTTTCTCGAACAAGTGGCCGTACTGGGTCTCCATCTGCTGGGCAGTGCTTACCATCTCCAGGAAGTCCTCCTCCTATTGAACAACAACAAAACAGGTATTTTACTATCAGTCATGCAAGAACCTGAAATGTTTTAGTTTCTGCTTACTTCAATGGCCTATGGTACTTCAAATATGTATCCCGCGAAATGGACAGTGGCAAAAACAAAATCATAACAGCCATAAGCATATAAGTATATAGACTGAGCTGCTGCCCACACACCCACCCACAAGTAGCTAAAACAACTTCAGAAGATCATCTACACATTGTCCCAAACCTCAAGGAATTTTCATATTCTCTTCAAATGCCTACATACAGCTGTAATGTATTTAAAATAGAAATAAAATATTGGCTGAAAAACCGAATAAAAAATAAAAAATAACAAAACATATTTGTGACTGACAAAAAGAGAAATAAAGCAAGCAAAATGTGTGTAAAGTATTTATGTTAATTTAGTCTTTTGATGACTGTAAAATATTTGTAACTGATACATACAGCTCAATGACAGCTTTAGGACATTGAAAATAGAAGGGCTAAGAAAATGGACATATGATTCTACTTGCTAAGTAGCTTCTCACCGCTAGCCTGGTTTGATCGGTTCGTGCTCTTTTGCCAGTCCCATGGTTTCTGGAGTGGCTGGAGTTGGCAAGATGGTGCAAAACATCTGAGACCAGGCAAAGCTACCTGATAGCATTTCCATTGACTCATCATCCAGTTCGATTTTTCGGACATATTTCTTGCCCCGTCAACCCTCTACAATTGCATGATAAAAGAGCATCCAGTGACACTGTATGTTCCTATGACCTGATCCATTCCAGCCTCAGACCTAACCAACATGGCATGGTTAGAGTGGCTAGCTACATTTAGCTAGCGCCTTATACGAACCCTGAGCTTTAGATCTCCTCTGAGATACAGTCGCACACACTGACCCTGCCAAATGCACTCATATAAATACATATATTTACACATTCATAGGCAGAAAAACAAACAAGATGAGAGAAACACTTTCACATATTTTTTGAAAGCTCATAGCCAGAAGTTAGTGTATTGTGCCTAGTTTCTGCCTCTTAGTTGATTAGTTGTACAGCTAAAATTAAACGGTTACCATGACATAACAAGGACTCCGTTTTCACAGCTTTACCCCTCCTGTGACTACATCTAGTTTATCTACCTTCTTTGTGCATTCCTTGTCTAGAATATTTACATACATTATCCTAATTTGTTCCCGGTCATGTAGATCGGTCTTGCCTGTGTTTCCTGTCAAGTAGATCAACCTACATTAACGGCATGTGTTCCCTGTCTATCAGATCTACTTCATTACCTTCCCTGCGTTTCCTGTCAAGTAGATCAACCTACATAACAGATCTACTTCATTACCTTCCCTGCGTTTCCTGTCAAGTAGATCAACCTACATTACAAGGCAATAAAAACCCACCCACATTATCTCAGGTTTTTTAGTGAGGAGACTTGTTTTATCATCCCGTCTTGGCGAGAGAGATCAGGAAGCGTGCTGGTCTGGGCTGACAGGATGTTGAAGCAGCTCAGTTTGTCCACTGCAGTCCCTCTACTGATGTGAAGCTGCTGACCCTCTGTAACCTTTCTCTGTGGTCAGTCAGCCCTGGAAAAGGCTGGACCCAGTGACCCATTGTGCTCCGACATGGCGACTTATTCCCAGAGAGCTCTGGTGCCATCTGGGACACACACCCAGCTACTGCTTGCCAGCTGCTCTCCAACCCTTGGCTCAGGGATCTGGCAGCTGGACATGGACACAACCAGCTCTGGGGATGCTGTGTTTGCTGTCTCCCTGTCAACCGGTCGGTCAGTGGCCATGGCGTGTCTCCCTCTTCTTCCAAGAGTGGGACGTAGCTCACTGAGACAGAGCCAGCATCAGGTCTCATCTTCCCCTCTGTCTCCTCTCAAGTCATTGGCCGTCCCCTCGGCGGGCAGGCAGGCACTCATAGGAAAATCTGATTTTATTCATACACATAAAATGCACCTGCCCTCAGCATTAAAATGACATAAAATATCAGAACAGATCTGGTTCAGTAAAAGGTCCCAGATTTACTCTCTAAAAGAAGAGAGAATGTCATTGCTTGGCTCGGGGGGAAGATACCACGCCATTAAGTAGGCCTCTCTCAGGCCCTCTTTACTCACTACACAGCTCTGACGAAGAATATGAATATGTATATTAATTACCATGTTACCGGAGTGAAACAGTCCCGGCAAAAAAAAAGAATTTTGGGAAACGCCGCACTGGTAAAACATAAGCCTATAATAATAATTACAGTGAAATGCCAAGAAAACTGTAGGCAGGTTACCAATATTTAACAGTACCACATTTTAGCTGCATGAAAGTGATTGGCAGTATACCCTCCAAATTACACTGTGGTTTGATGAGAACACTAACATTTACTGAGGCGGGAGACAAGTGCCAATTGGCAGAGACCGAGACGTGCAAATACAACAGTTGACAGTAAAAGTAGTGAGCCTAATGACTGTCAGCAAATACAATGTTATGTTTTTGGTAACAAATGTCTATTTTCATTTATCAAACTAGAGGTGTACAGTGTTTGAATCCCGGAGTAATTTTGTGGCAAGCACCTTTTGAAGGAACACTTTGTCAACCACTTGAAAACATCACGACTTGTTGGGTTTGTCCAACACTACAAGCTAATACATAATAATGGTTATGACAGATCTTTACAATCACTCCTAGGCCCACAGAGATAATACTAAACGAAGAGATTCACATATATAGTAAAACTAGGTTCAGACACGCCATGTTGTCGTGATCTTTTAAGATAAACATTTTGTTTTAATTTTTTTAATGATTTCACCCAAAACCTAATGATCAGGACACTATGTATGTTTCTGGAGACCAGTGCTCACGGATGACCTCTGGGCAAATACGCAAGCAGAATCTGAACCCTAGTCTCACAATAATGCATCAGGTAGTACCTTCACTGCTACACCATTCATGGGCTCCGATTGTTTGCCTTTAAATCAGAACCTTAGGACGTATACAGCCAAAAGAGAGGAAATGATTCTTACAATTCCAATAATTACGGTGGGCATATAAAGAGACCTTTTCCCTATAGGGCGTTGCACTAATTTGCTCACTTCGCAAGCAACACCACAGCCTGGACCAGAAACATGTGCCAACTGGTATGTGACCAGTACATGGACTGTCATCTTCACACAGAAAAACATACACACTGTGGATGACAGAAATATTTCAGTTTGTTTTGCAGGCTTAAAATGCCCGAAGTAGGCCCTAGGCATTAGGGTGCTGAGGTGAGAATACATTACAAGAATCCCACACTGTTTAATGATTATTTAGTTACAGGTGTATCATTTTTAAAAGGGGACCCGGGAGTAAACATTTCTGCTTATACACAGATTTTGAAAACCTTTTCAAACACAGCGGTAAATTCAAGGATGCAGCTTACATTTTTTAAACAGTTTCCACTGGCAAAATTCTCCACAGATGACTGCTTGTCGACATAGAGGTGTCAGAAACTAATGTAGCAAATAGGATACAACTGGCGTTACAGGGTTTTCGAAAACATATTTTACAAATTCATTTCAAATTCATTTTGGTAGCGCCTCAAGACAGATGTTTATTATTAACATACAGTGTATGTACGAGTCACAATTCTCCGGGCAAATGTGGTTTATTTATGGGTGCGGTTAATACTGGGGTTTATACACGGTGCCGTTATAAGCAAGGGATTACGGTAACATTGTCTTTATCTTGCTGACAGTGTTGTTTACATGACTAGATGGGAGCTGGGTTTGGCACTGGTAGAGCATTCAATGGACTTGCACTGGCAACCCCACACTTCAGAGTATTTAGCCACAACCAACCTTTTCACCCGTATGAACTTTACCGCTTATCTACTGTTGCCAACCAACTCCTTCCAACATGCACTTCGTGTCAGTCATTTTGTGGGGTTTAATTTGAGTGCTCACATATTTTAAGTGCAATCGGTAAAGTCGAAAGCTCACAGTAATGACAGCAAATTGAGGTTTATACTATGGAGTGGCGAAGGTGTCTGCTTTGGGTATCTGTTGACAACTGTTTGTGGCCTGGAAACTCCATCACTGATGGATAAGCACTGAAAGACATACACTTAAATTTGTGAAGTATTTGCTATTCAAGTTCAACAGTATAATAGTTACAATGTTAAAAATGGCATTTGTCAATTACACAGTATCTACTAATTGGAAGAGTTAGACATTGGTGGTTGTTTTAGCACTGAGATGCAGGGCCTTTAAACCCTTTGCTACAATACCTTGGGCCCCCTTAAATAGAGTCTATTGGAAGGTCTTTATGTAACCATACACATTTCAGGGTAATCCACATTTTCCCCTGCACATATGACTAATTATATTGTCCTGTTTTGGACTCTTATTTAGCATCGGCCCTATTTGAAAACAGATATGAATGTTTAACAGGGGGAAAAAAGGCTCTGTTTAAACAATGAAATGTCTTTTCTTCCGTACAATTGATTATTTTACCAGACAAGACCTGCCTCTAGCATTCTCACTGAAAGAAAAACAGCAGGTTGAGAAAAAAATACATCCGTGACATTTTCACCAAACAAGGTTTTTCTATTAGTCGCTTTAATAGCCAGGATCTGATGGTTTTAAAGAGCTGTCTGTCAATCTCTATACTAGTTTACAGACAGGGCTTGAACAACTGGACCTGTTCCAATCAGATACAAAACACTATTCGTAGTACCTTTGTCAACTCTAGTACGCATGGAATAATGGTATAACTGGCCAGGGCCATCAGTTGTTAATGTCCCTGATTGTGAAAAATAGCACATACTGTTCACAGTATTCCTACTGAGAGCAAAAGGAGCTTTTTACCTTGATTTCATACTATATTTATGTATATTTTACCATCGACTTCACTCTCTTTGACGTCTGAATCCACTCGTGCTCATGTCTGACATTGATATACTGCCGGTGATCACAGATGAAAACAGCGCAAACTCTTACACATGAATCACAAAGAACATCACTGATAGAAAACACCGAATCTAATTGTATTTGTCCAATGATTCCTAAATTGTTGATATAAACTGCAGCAGAAGGTTGTAAGTTGTGGCGGAACGCTAGACCGGTGGTCAAGAGTCACTAATCAAAAGGTAACTGAGGTACATTTTGGAGGGACTCAGGTGACAGATCACAAAAGATGTCAGTAGAGGAATAGAATGGGGTCAAAGGGGGGGAAATAAGGTGATGCTTCTGACTTGAACTTCATGCATAAGTATTTCAGTGTGGAGATCTATTTGACGTAATTTAATGCTTTAACGGTGGCTTTAAGAAGAGCTGCTGGATCTTTGACTTGGGGTATTTTAAATAGTGGTGGTACCAGCCTGCGGTTCAGTGAAATATGTTCTGAGTTAAGGGCTGACCCGCTGTGTATGTCCCCGTCCTTTTTCCAGAGCCGTGCTGTGGCGTGCCGGGGCTGATGTTAGGTCACTCTGAACACTGAGATCTATGTGGCGTAACACCTCAGTGGGCTTGGCACTGTGCTCCAAATTGGCCCTTAATCCCTACATGTAGTGCACTACTTTTGACCATAGGACTGGTTTAAAGAAGGGCGCCACGAAGAGAATACCGTGTCATATTCATAGAGAATACCGTGTCATATTCATAGAGAATACCGTGTCATATT